>LPNX010092333.1:95694-150153 GCA_001517045.1 Pseudotsuga menziesii | reverse complement strand
TGAGAATAAAGTGGATTCCAACCTTTGCTTCAAGGTTGAAGGCAGAATACCAGTGATGCTCCTGTTATGTGTCGATGCACTATTGTTCTAGGTATGGAGGTATGGCAGAGTACAGATGGACAAATGCAGTAGAGATCCTGAAGAGGTTCAGGATGATGGACTGCATGACCACACCTATGGCATCGAACCTGAAGCTATTGAGTGATGCTTCTTCAGAGACGGTTTATGCTACGATGTATCGTCAGATGATTGGGTCATTGATGTACCTGATGAACACGAGACCAGATATTTGCTTTGCTGTGAACACCTTGAGCCAGTACTTGACAGATCCAAGAAGTGTTCACTTGATTGCTGCAAAGCATATTCTGAGGTACCTGAAGGGTACAATTGATTATGGGCTCAAGTATGATGCGAATCAGAAGATTAACCTTGAGGGTTATGTTGATTCAGATTGGGCAGGCAGTGCCATCGACAGGAAGAGTACTTCGGGATGTTGCTTTAGTATGGGATCAGGTGTGATCTCTTGGTTTAGCAGGAAGCAATCCTATGTGGCATTGAGTACAGCTGAAGCAGAGTATGTCGTAGCTTGTTTAGCTAGTTGTGAGGCAGTATGGCTGCGGAAGCTACTGTCTGATATATTTTATCTCCAGTTGATGCTACTTGTATACATTGTGACAACCAGAGTTGCGTGGAGTTGTCAGAGAATCCAGTGTTCCATGACAGGTCGAAGCATATTGAGATCAAATATCACTATATCAGGGATATGGTGCAGAGAGGAGCAGTGAAGCTCCTGTATGTTGCGACGGAGGAACAGATAGCTGATGTATTGACAAAGCCATTGGCTAGGCTGAAGTTTGAGTACTTCAGAGAGAGACTTGGTGTTCTCCAGATTGAGGCTTCCTCCCAGAGACAATGATGAGATCCAGAGCCATTCTGACATGGTGAGAGGATTGGTTCCTTCCATGGTCAGATGTAAGGGCTGTGCCATTCTGTTCATGGCTAAAGGATTTAGTTCCTTCCATGTCAGATGTAAGTGCAAAAATCTCTCTTCATTGTGGTTGAGAGTCTTCCATCATTGGATGGGATTGTGCCATTCTGACGAGCAGGTCAGATGTAAGGGCAGGGCCATTCTATGCATGACTAAAGGATTTAGTTCCTTCCATGGCAGATGTAAGGGCAGAAATCTCTCCTCGTTGGAGCTGAGAGTCTTCCATCACTAGATGGGATTGAGCCATTCTGACGAGTAGGTCAGATATAAGGGCTGAGCCATTCTGGTCATGGCTAAAGGATTAAGTTCCTCCCATGACAGATATGAGTGCTGGCCATTCTGTCGAGTAGGACAGATGTAAGGGCAATTGCCACTCTCTGGGAGAGTGGAGGTGCATGGTCAGTTACCATGTAGCTCAGTCAGGGACTGGGGGCCATTCTGACGAGGGTGTAGGATTCAGTTCCTACCAGGTCAGATGTGAGTGCACAAATATTTCTTCCGTGTGGCGGATGTGGTTCCGACCTTGGTGGAAAGAACATAGTTCTTTCATCATTGTGTTGGTTGTGGTTCCAGCCCGGTTGAAAGTCTTCCATCAGTGTGGCAGATGTGGTTCCAGCCTGGGTGATAAGAACATGGTTCTTTCATCAGTGTGGCAGGATGTGGTTCCAGCCTGGACGGGATTGTGCCTTTCTGACGAGTAGGTCAGATATAAGTGCAGAGCCATTTCACAGATGGTAGTAGGTGTGTCCTACCATGCTGGTGAATATAAGTGCTGAGCCATTTCACAGATGTTAGTGATGTGATGTCCTATCATGCTGGTGAATGTGAGTGCTGGGCCTTTCTGATGGGATTGTAGTTTACTACATGATCAGATGTGAGTGCTGGGCGTGCCTTTCTGATGAGCAGGTCAGATGTAAGTGCTGGGCGAAGACCTACATGAGAGTAGGCCTACAACCAGCATGAAAAAGGGTTGGCTCTGTAGAACTTCCTATGATGAGATAGTATACACTTGATGATGACCAGTGGAGATCCAGATCGAGCTATGATCCAGATCCAGTTATGATGACTCCGAGAGATCCAGATCGAGTGATGATCCAGATCCTGTCCAGAGAGATGATCCAGATCGAGTGATGATCCAGATCCAGTCCGGTGATGTTGATCCAGATCGAGTGATGATCTAGATCCAGTGATGCCATATTTTATGATGATCCAGATCGAGAGATGATCCAGATCCAGATGACTTGAAGATGAAGATGACTTGAAGATGAAGATGACTTGAAGACAAACATGATCCAGTGATACAGAGAAGAAGACCAGTGTTGAAAATTGTGTCGAAAGAATACCTTCCTAGTTAAGAGGGAGTGTTGATGTATATGTAACTTCGGAATGTATTCTTATATGTATTTTATATATTGTAACCTGATGTTTATTCCGGGATGTTTCTATTATGTATTTGAGTCATGTGGTCATGCCCCGATGTTCCGATCGGGAGGATTAATAATGTAAACAAGTCATATCAAGTCATTAGGTAAGTCCCCACAGTTTAAGGGGCACTTGGGTTATTATACACTAATTAAGGTGTAGGCTCAAGTAATTAATTATAAGTTAAGCCTACATGGTTGAGTGCACTTCAAGTCAACGAAAGAATATAAATAGAGAGTGAGAGTCTCTCTATTTATCACTTGTGACTTAGCTCTCTTGCTCTCTCAAGTGTGGCACACTTTTGGAGAAGGAAATTCTTGTGCTTGATAGAAGACAGAAGGCTGGTATTGTGAAGGGAGGTCATCTTACTATTTTGGGTTCACTTCTTGTGGTGATACTATCTTAGAGGAAGTTGAGGGGTTTTCTCCATTTATGGTTTCCCCTCCTAAAATATTTGTGTCTCTTGTCTCTTGTGATGTGCTTATGTGATTGCTGTGCTTGTTATTCTCTCAGTGAAAAGATCTTATCATAATGCTAGCTTAAATGTTGAAAAACTAACAAGCGAATCCTTTCAACAATTCCAGTTGTTTTTCATGCTCTTGAAGATCAGACATGCAAAATAAAAAGAGCAAGAGAGCCTGTAGACCTGCTCTCTTTGCAATGTAAAAGACCATATTTGATGAGTTTATCAGACCTCAACCAACAAGCTCATGGGACCGTTTCAACTGGTTTACGGTTAGCTTTTGAGGATGAACATGGAGCTTTAGTTCCAAACACAACCAAGGGAAATAGCGCTTCTATATTTTCTTGTCTTTTGGATGAACTCAAGATGAATCTGCAACAACAAAGAGATGAAATGGATAAGTTCCTAAGGGTTCAAGTTTGTTCTGTAATTTTCCATTCAGTTTATCCCAAAACAAGATAGTTTTTAAGGATATTCATTGTAAATTTAGATAACATCAAATTAATAAGAAACGACAGACATTGTAGGTTGGTAATATAAAGGTGTGCAGATTAAGATTTTATTTTGGTGATATCTAGTCATTATCAAATCCCTACAAATTGAAATATAATTTGGTTAGGATCAAGTTACTTGAAAGGATGGTATTTTCATCTATTATCTTTGTGCCTGGACATTGTTGTATCCAAAATTTTAAAGTTGTAATATATCCATTGCATTTGGATAGGAGTGGAATGAATCAGAATTGCATAATTTGAGTTTTTACAGACACAAGAAGCCCTAATGTTGCAATATTTTAATCTATGTTTGATTGGATGTAATTTATAGAATATGTTATGGTTGCAAAATCAAAATCAAAATTCATGAGAAATTACATAATATGTTCTGGTTGACTATTATGTAATTGATAGAATACGATATCTTTTTTTTATTTGCTTACAGGAAGAAGGATTAACCACATTCTCAAATAGGTATAGGGACTGAGTATTGGAACTCAAAGATATGGATCCCGTAGAGGATCCATATGAGTTCAGAAAGTGATAAAGACTTGGATTGTTAGGGAAATCGAGAACCTGTTAGAAACAATGATGACATCAACGGTTTGCAGCCATCAAATAGTCAAGGAGTGGCATATAGAACCAGGAGATCTAAATATACAATGGATGGTAGAAAGATCCATAGATACTGGTTTTCTTGTTGTGAGCAAAATAGTCCCAAGGAGAAGAAGAAGAAACAAACAAACAAAGAATCAAAATATTTAGCGCATGCTCAAGATACTCTTATGGTTAATGAAAGAACATATGGAGAAAACGTGGATTTTTAGGACACTGGAAGAAACTTAAACTCTTCTCCTTCACGTAAGAGAGCGACATGGAATCTGAGAGATGAAACATAACTTAATTCTACTGTTCTGAATGGTATCAATTCGGGTCTCAATGATGTAAAAAATGGAGCTGATGTTGTGGACAAAAAGTCACATAAGCAATTTTGGGAGGATGTTAGTAGAAATGTTCATATTAGGGGAAGAACGGTCCAAGAATCAGACCATTGAGAAATTCAGGAAAATGAAGACTATATTTTTAGCTAATGTCCAATAGAAACAATCTACTGGTCAGTTAAGTGAGGACTAGGAAGAGGATCTATCTAGTATTCTGCAACAAATTTTTGGAAGTGAAGAGGAACATAGTGTATATCTCCAGGAAACCCTGCAAACTCCTTCAGAAGTGGCAGTCAGTGGAAATGAACAAGTTTTGCTGACAAGAAGTAGGAATAATAAAGGCACCTTAGATTTGAAGAATTCAGTACAAGACCAAGTCATTGTTGTTGCAGATGGAGTTGACAAAGAAGATATTAAACCTGTGAGTCCAAGAAAAAACAAAGCTCTGGGAAAATAAAAACATAGAGAAGAACTTGCTTCAGCTATCCTAGATGGTATTAAATATGGCCTTGATGCTATTGAAGTTGGAGCTGATCTAACTTTTGTCGAATCTTTCAATCGGTTTTGGGAGAACATAACTGAAATTCTCCAAAAGAAAACTGGGTAGGATCAATTGAAGTATCAAATCATATAGGAGTTCAGGAAGATGCAAGAGAGCCATGTTGATAATGCAATGCAACAATCCTTTGTTATGCAAGCAAATGATGGACAAGAAGAGAAACTTTTTAGGATTTTGTTCCAAAATCCTAGAAATGAAAAGGAACATGACATTTTAGATACAGACTTGAAAGAAACATTCAAAGAGAGTGAAGATCAAGCTTCAAATCCATAAAACAAAAGTATACTGGATCAAGAAGCTAGACAAGGTGGTAAGATGACATGTAATGGTATCTCATATGTTCTCTACTTTCCTTCCCCCAAGCAAACTATTATTTGGAACCTTCAGAATCATAGAAATAGAAAGAAGAAACCCAAGGGAGGAGATTTACAAGATGAAATGGTTACAAGTGCCAAGGATAAAGTGTACAACCTATCCTCATCTACACGAAAGAAATCAGGGAAGGATTCAAAGAATAATGTGTGTCCTCCCCTAGAGAAAAAAATTGGTAAGGACTTCAGAAAGTGATCTGTCCTCCTTGGCATTGAAGACATTGTTCAAAGATTCAGAGAGTAATCAGAATTCCCCAGGACAAAAGCAATAAACAAAGGCTTCAGAGAATAATGTCTCATCCCCCATTTCTCCTGCAAGAAAATCAGTGAAACAAAAATCTTTTTATGAAGTAACTACTACTCAAGTGATTTAAAAGGTGAGTCAATCCTCTAAAAGAAGAAAATTTTGCACAACAGCCTTCAGAAAAGAATTTGGCGAAAGCATTAGAGAGTAGTACTTTGACACGTAGGTGAAGAACTTGTAGTTCACATGTCTAATTTAAAACATTTCTATCAAAGATGATTTCTAATGGCTGCACAAAGAGGTATGAAATTGATTTGTTATCAATGTATTGAAAGGTTATACTTATAATTTAAGGTCTTTCATGTTAACTGCATGGAAGTGTAAAATTCTATTGATTAGGAAAGATGTTCATAGATGATGATAGAGAACTTCTGTAGATATATGAGTTTTATTTTTTTCAATATTTCTTTTTGACAATGTATTATTTTAGCAATATTGCAAATGATTAAAAAACTGAGTGCATTTAGTTCTTTGTATATGACAAGTTGATTGATGTTATCGACCGAATCGATTTGTGATTTTGATGCACTATCCTAGATGCTGCATGGGGAAAGCAGAGTCGTGTGGTACTAGATGTTGGTTGTGGGGTTGCTAGTTTTGGAGGCTTTTTATTTGAAAGACAGATCTTGACCATGTCCCTTGCACCTAAGGATGAGCATGAAGCACAAGTGTAGTTTTCTCTTGAACGTGGTATTCTTGCAATATCAGCTGTGATGGGCACTCAAAGGATTCCATTTCCCAGTACTATTTTTGATATGGCATGCTGACAATCTGTCCTTAGAACCTGCACAAATTATACAATTAGTCCACCACAATATTATTTTTCATTCCTCAGTTTCTGCACACAATATTTTTCAAGAATTTCCATAGAGTCATTAACACTGGTCCATTAAAATGTAGGTGGCAAGCTTCTTCTAGAGATTAATCGCTTATTAAGGCGAGGAGGTTATTTTGTGTGGTCAGCTACTCCTGTCTATCAAAACAAGGAGGAATATGTTCAGATCTAGAAAGGTGATAAATCAATACTATTTTGTTATGATTTCTTATCTGATCAAAATATCTTCTGTATATTCCAATATTTTCTCTTTCCCAGGGATAAATTCCATTCTTGTGAGTTGTTAATTCAATGCAATATCTGTCATTTTCTGTGAAGAAGATAAAATATTAACATTCAGTGATGTATGCCAATGATCATTGATAACCTTGATTAATTGTGCTACCTCATTAAGTTTGTAGTTTTTTGCATTTAAAAAGGACAACCTTGATCCTTATCATTCTTTGTTCTTGAATACATCTTCTGTACTTTCTGAGGAGATTAAACACTTCCTTTTATGAAGATATTCAGTATTCTTCCCAGATAGACTAAATTCCAAGTAGTTCTTTCTTAGTATTTGAAGGTTATTGCATTTAAGGTACTGCCCAGTTACTAACAGTTGCAATACATGTTAGTCAACCATTCTCAGATTATATATTGATCATGGTTGACTATAACTAATGACTTGTGTTACTTAGCTCTTATACTAATTCTGAGCGATATTGGTGTTCTCTAAGGATCTTTGCTATGTCAAATTATTTTCACCATTTGTGTGTTATGATTGGATTTTTCTATTGTTTCTAATAGCTTACATAAAAAAGGATACTAAAAGTTAACAACTGCCAGGTGACATTCTTAGATCGTTCTTGTGCATATGTCTCATTTTTGGGTGGAATTAAGCATATATTTTTATTACCTTAAGAAATATCTATCATGCTACATTTCTTACTTTTTCATGGCAATGTTGTTTATAGTTTTACGTTAATAGTTCTATGCATATTTTTTTGTCAAAGATGTTGATCCTATATTGTTTTCTTTTATAATGATTTTAGAGATGTCTTCTTTGACGACATCTATATGTTGGAATCTCCTTTCAAAGAAAAATGATGAAATCAATGAAGTGGGTGTTGCAATCTATCAAAAACCAACTTCGAACGCTTGCTATGAATCCATAAGGAAAAATGAACCTCCTTTGTGTGAAGACGAAGCCGATCCTAATGCAGCTTGGTATAATTTGATTTATTTTGATTTTTTTATCTGAAGCTTATATTTATTTAAAATAAAATGAATGCTTGATAAAAAATGTGCATATGCTGTTATACACTAATAACTGGTTTCAGTAGTTGATGGACATCAACTATAGGTGTATATCATGATTTGTTACAAGTTCTTTCTTTCCTGACAGATATGTTCCAATGGAGAGTTGCTTGCAAAGAGTGCCACATGAGGATGATGAACATGGAACTGAGTGGCTAGAAGAATGGCCTACAAGGATTGAAAAATTTCCTTACTGGTTAAAGAAGGATGCACAATACCATTTTACAGAGAATTGGAAAAGGATCGTTAGGAAGTCATTCCTTCTGGGAATAGGAATTGATTGATTTGTTGCTCGAAATGTTATGGACATGAAAGCAGTTTATGGAGGGTACTTATTTTTAACCTTCATGAATAAATATAGTCATAGAGATATATGATCATCTATCTAAAATGTTTAGGGATCATACAAACATGTAGTTTATGGAGAGCATTGTTGGGCCCAGAAATGGCCCCTTTTTGACCATCCTTATACACCTCTTTTTGCCTTATCCTACCCCATTGAGCATGCTAAACATATGTTTTTCCCTCACTCTGCTCCTCAAGTCACAAAGGTATGATTGGTTATTGTCTTATTTTATTAATGCTTAGGATTGTGGTAATTAAGGCTCTATATCTTTAAAAATGCTAACATATGATGGTTTATAAAGGTATTTCGAGATATAGAGAATGCAGGTATAGTGGGCTGAACATGCTAAGGAAGGAATGGACATCCATTTCTTAAGCTGATCACCATCTATCCTACCATTTCCCAAAGAATGCGGTCTCATTATATTATTCCAGGCAAAGCTGTACAAGGGTAGCTGCAACAGAATGCGATAGATTTGGAAGGCAACAGTGCGTCGCTGCTCGTGTATAGTTGTGATCTGAGGATATCATTATTTCTAGGTCAATTAATAGTTTCCGTATATTTCCTACTCGCACCCTGCCACGGTTGTAACGGATGTGATTTTTAATTAAGGCCTCCTGAAGATCAGAGATCTTCATGGCTACCCAATAATAGGCATAGGATGTTATGATTGACATTGTATAAATATGGGGAACTGTTCTGATCCAGGTGTTCAACCCTTGACCAAATTATTGTATTAGCTACGACTGAGGTTGCGTATTTGATTTGCCTTTTTAATACAAGGAGTTACTTCAGATTTCAGTGCTTTAACGAGCGTTACTTCCAGCATCTCTGTGTGGAGGATGGGCCCACCTTCCCACAGGGATTGCTAAGTTAAATTAGGAATTTTAATTATTCTGTTGTGTGATGTTATGTTAATTTCATTTCTTCATAGTAAGCTGTAAACGGTTGTGGATTTATAGTGTGTTATTAATTGCATCTCTTGGAAAGTTGTAGTGGCATGGTGTGACAGTCGACTGTATAGGTAATTGTTGCTTATGCAAATGCGTGGTAGCTATAACAGCTCTGTTCATCCTTAGATATTTTAATTGTTGTTTCCATAGATCCTTGCAATTTTCTCCTTTGTTTTTATGGTTGCAAAATTTCATTCCTGTACTTGAATTCATAGAATAGTTGAACTCAATTCATGTCTTTTGTATTTCTAGAATAGCTAAACTCAATTCATGTCTTTTGGATTTCTAGAATAATTAGATTATGATAGAAGGGTAAATCATTAGATGGATGGGTAATAGGATTTCATTTTCTACAAAAGTAATCTAGATGTGATTTCATGAATCTTTTAATTCTAGATCAAGGACAGTAGAAGGTAATTGTGGATGTATTCTTTAGAAGGTAAACTAGATCAAGTAGATCCTTGGGATGAACGTAGCTGAGCAGAGAATAGGATTGTTTAATTACAAAAACTTAGTGTTTAAGCATATATAGTGCATGTTATCCTTGAAACAAAAGAATTCCCTAGGTTGACAATAAATATTGCACACTCAGTATGTTAGCTGTAATTAACTTGCATATTGGGTGCCCAACATTTTGGTGCCATTGCCAGGGAGGATAAGTATTAAACACTATCATAGTTGCATCTTGTAATTGTTTCTATTCAGTCTTCTTCAGTTTTTCTGTTTGAATGATTTGGGTTTCATGAATACAAGAAGGGTACAACGTGACCATCTTATAATCCTAGAACCCCACAAAACACTAACACTGCAGGTGGTCGAGGTCGTGGTTGAGGTCCAGAATTGGGAAGAAGAACATTCATTGCTGATCTAGTTGATAGAACCAATTCTTCTACTAGGGCTCACTATCAGGAAACACCTATCAAAAGAATCCCTACCAATCCTGGGGTGCCAGCGTCAGGATCCACAGTGGAGAACACACGATTAGCTGCAACACCCACAAATACCCCTGTAGAGGAGGTCAAAGTTAGTACTACAGGATATGTTGATCAAGCTCCAATCTATCACATTAATGGGAAGGTTGTAACTGAAGAGGAGTGGACACAGTTCCATCAGAAATTAGTTGATGAGTGGAAGAACGAAGAGGAGAAAATAGAAGAATAAATGAGTAACAGACATGAATTTGATGAGGAAGAGGCAAAGGGAGAAAATCATCATCATGAAGGTCATTCCCTGCCTAAAGGGACGCTGGCTACACTTCAGTTCCCAATTCAACAACCAGAAGGGACAGCCCCTATGAAAAATATATCACCATTGGTGTTGCCCCGCTTTCATGGAAAAGTGGTAGAGGATCCATATGAATTTCTTTTCGAATTTGATATCCTCTGTCATAGCTACGACTACAGCATCGATGCACAGAAGCTGAAGCTCTTCCTTGCCACTTTGAAGGACAATGCATTACGTTGTTTCATGAGCCTAGGAAACAGAACTGTTACTAATTGGGACAGGATGAAACAGGTGTTCTTGGAGAAATATCATGAATATTGCAACACCAAGGACAAGAGAGAAGAACTGTTTAAAATGGTACAGAAGGAGGAGGAAAGTCTGGAAGATTTTGTTGAGAGGATTTTATACAATGTGGAAAGAGCTGGACAGACTAATATGGGGTTAGATGTGCTCAAAATAATCCTGCTTCGCAGGATTAGGGATGACTACCTAGATATGTTAAACCTATTAGGAAAGAGGGATATCTCCAAGGAGCCTTTTGAGAAAATTGTGGAACTATGTAAAAGGTACTCCAGGGGATCTTCCAGGAATAACAAGCAATACAAGCGGGACAAATTAGAACGTGATGTCTTCGACAGAACTCAGAAGTCATCTAATGGAGGAACCACATGTGCAGAGATAGGAAATCTCCATGAAAATTTTAAAATAGAAATGATGAGCTCTATCTCCTTGAGGGAAAAACAGAAACAAGAAGTGGAGGATCTCACACTGGGAGTGTTCTGTCCTCGATGTAGAAAAAACCATCCTTTGAAGGAGTGCCCGTTGGAAAATATAGAAGTGTGTCAGCTGTGCAAGCTGAACCATGATAGAAAAACATGCCCATCACTTCCCCAAGTGAAGGCCGTTCTGCAGGAATCAACTCCAGAGGTGGAAGCAACCTACTTTATTGCACAAAAGAAGCCCTGGCAGCCTCGAAATCAAGGTATGACTCTAGACTCGTTTCCATTTTCAAATAATATGAATAATTGGAGTAATATGGAGAACATGAATACACAATTCCCTTCATCTTATTCCAATCCTCAATGGTACCCCTCTCAACCTTCAATGCAAAATTTTAACTCTTGGAACCCCTGGGTTCAGCCACCACAACCACCATACCAACCAACTTCTTGGTCTCCTGGATGGAGGAATTTCCATCCAGGGAACCAGTTTCCTCAACAACCTCCACATCAATAGCAACCATACCCTCCTCAATATGCTCAGCCTTATCAGCAGTCACAGCTGCAATTGCAAAACAATGCTACCCCTAACATGCCAATACGACCTTAGCTGCCTACTCAACCTAATACTAACCCAAATAATAAAACAGTCCATCAATTTGAGACTGTCAACATGCCTGCTTACTCCCTTACTCCTGTTCCTTGCAACGATATTCGCTTACGATCATGAAAGGTAGTGGAGCCTTTGATTATTGAGGATGTTCCATCCCCTGTGCAGGAAGAAGGGGTGAACCCACATCATCTATCCAATATGACCCCCATCATTGAAGATGATGAACATCCTACTGATGTGTCGGTTGAAACACAGAATAATACACCCAGCGACGCACAACCTACTCAGCTGATTAGGCAACCACCATACCCTGAAAGATTAATGCTACCAAATGTACTAGGACAACCTCAGTTTAATCTCTTAGGAGAGTTAAATAATATTTATGTTAAAATTACCCTCCTTCAATCTCTTCAAGATGTACCTATCTATCTAGAACTGTTCGAGATCTGTGCACAAGGAAATCAGGAAGGAAACCCAGGGATCCTCCCACTGTTCATGTCATAAGGAAATTATCTGCATTAACAATGGGAAAAACCCTTCTAGCCAAATATGACGATCCTGGGAATCCCACTGTCCCTGTGTATATTGGGCATACATAGATACCCAATGTACTGATAGATTTAGGAGCAACGATTAATGTCATGACAATTGAAATTGTAAGAAAACTTGGGCTCATGAATCTTAGTCCAACCCCCCACCATTTTAGAACTGGCAGATAGATCCACCATTAAACTTGAAGGAATTTTGGATGATCTTGTCATCTCAGTTGATTATTGGGAGTACCCTACTGACTTTTTGGTTTTACAACCTAAGTCACAGCTAGGAGGATACCCACTGATCCTGGGAAGGCCTTGGTTAGCCACAATTGATGCTTACATCAGTTGCCGATCTGGGTCTATGACCATATCAGATGGAACTGAGACAAAGAACCTCACTCTCTATCCTCCAGCTCAGTTGATCTGAGAAGCTAAAACTCCTTTATGGATGGAGCTAGAGGAAGAAGAGGGTGTTCAACCATTATTCACGATAGGGAAGGATTTAACCTTTAAGGATGAAACTGAAGATGATGCCATTAATAATTTCATTAGTGAACCCACTTCGGTCAATAAAGAAATTTATCAAATCCTGAACATTACTCTAGGTGAGGAAGAACAAGAAAATCTCACAGAAGAAACATTAGTTAGTGACACGCATATAGTTCTAGTATTGAAAAATTCGAAAAGTATTCCTATCGAGGTAGAGTCTAGAAAAACCTTAAATATTAACCCCAGCCTCTCCCTATATGAACAGAAGTGCCTAACTAGTCTCTTAAAAGAACACAAGGGGCATTCACCTAGGAGTACACAGACATGAGGGGTATTCCCTCTAACCTGTGCACCCATCATATCTATATTAAAAGTGACTCCCAGCCTGTGTGCCAGCCTCAACGACGAATGAACCCCAATCTTAGGGACATAGTGAAGGAATAAATTTAGAAACTCTTGGAAGCAGGATTTATATATCCTATTTTAGATAGCGAGTGGGTGCCCCCACTCATAAAAGTACCCAAGAAAAATGGTAAATGGAGAGTCTGTGTGAACTACAGAGAGCTGAAAAAGGAAACACAAAAAGATCATTTTCCATTTCCTTTTATCGATCAAGTACTTGACACCTTATCCAAAGAGAAGTTCTTCTCCTTCCTGGATGGGGTTAGTGGGTACAATCAGATCCAGATTGATCCTGAAGACCAGGATAAAACTACCTTCACCTGTCCCTGGGGAAATTTTGCTTATAGAGGGCTCCCCTTTGGTTTATGCAATGGACCAACAACATTTCAAAGAGCTGTGATCGACATATTTTCAGAATTAGTTAATGATAGTATGGAATTTTTATGGATGATTTTATTCCTTATGGCAAAGATTTTGAAGAAGCACTGGAAAATTTGAAAAAGGTTTTAACTCACTGTGAATAGACCCAGCTCTCTTTAAGCACTGAAAAGTGCCATATGATGATGAGTGAAGGTGTAGTATTGGGGCATTTCATCTCTTCTGATGGCATCCATGTGGATCCCTCAAAAATTAAGGTAATAAAAAATATACCTAATACTACAACTCAAAAAGAAGTGCGAAGTTTCCTAGGGCATGCTGGATATTACTAAACATTTATAGAAATTTTTTCCAAACTTGCCTCACCTTTGTTTTCATTATTAATGAAGGACGTTGTTGCAGCTGCAACTGTCTGCCCAAATTTTTGAAATTTTGGCCCCCCCTTTTTATTAATTTTTATCATTGCCTAGAATCGTTTGGATCCATGAACTCTGTTTGTTCTATTTTCCTTCTGCTACAAGTTTGGACTATTTTGAGGTTAACTCTCTTCATGCTTTTCGGAAATTTTCTCATATTTGAAATTGCTGTGGGTTGTGGAATTTAGAGTTTGGTTTTTTCCCTTTGATCCTTGATTTTTTTCTTTGCTCTCGGAAGCATATTTATCCTTCCAGCCACTGTTTCGAAGGTGTTTTAGACAACGTATCGGAGCCATGTTTCTTTATGGAGCCTTCGTTGCGGAAGCTGAACGATGAGCGTTCCGTAGGATAGTGTTTGACTCCTCCAACGTCATGTTGTGTTGTTTTGACTTGTTTGCATTATCGGAGGTTGACCAAATTTTGGGTCGGGGTTGTTTGATTTTGTGGATTCGTTGCACGACCTTAGGTTTTTTGAACACTTAACGTTGCATGATGATTTCTACGCCTTATCGGAAAGTTTATGGTTTTGATCGAAGGTTGTAGTCTGTTTGCTTTCCACTATTGCGGCTCCTGAGCGGACTAAGTGTCTGCCATATAACTGCTCCGCTCGCCAATGCTTTTTCTAGGTCTCATCGTTCTTGTCTTTAGGCCACGGGACCTGTAGCCTTTTCATATTCCGCCATTGCAGCTGCGTAACGCACTAACCTCCCGACGTTGATGTCTTTCTGTTCGCTGACAGGGAACTTTTTCGCCGATGCATGGGCATTTATCTTTTTCGACTCCGATAGACTCAACATTCTCGTGGAACTTGTTGGCCATTTGAAACCCACCACTACGGCTGCAGATAAGACTATCCAACCGATGTTTAAATGGCTCAAGCCGTTGATGAGGTTTTTACCACCGTCTTATGAGTTTTAACCCCTGTGTGGGCAGCGGTGGTTTTTTTTGGATTCTTGTTAAGGCTTTCAGGATGAAAGCACAGTACAGGGCCTCATTTGATGACTAGTTTGGTTGTTAGTGTAGTTTAATTTTATTGAAAAGATGCAGTTCTGATTAATGATGAATGTTGTTTAACTGCAGACGGACTCAGAAGATTCTCCAGATTACTGCTGTGAGAGGGGGTTAGCTAAGAAGTGACAAGCAGAGTTTACTCTGAAATCAGTGGGATCTAAAGAAGGACAAACAAAAGACAAGGCAGAATCAATGGAAATAACAACCCAGGCTCGGAAAGGGTCCGTCAGTTACTGAGCTGATCCCATTTTATTAAGTACTCCTAAGTTGAAACCCAAAAATGTAATGCATTATGTGAATCATGAATACTCACGGAAAAGACAAAATGGTGAGATTAAATGGTTTTTGAGGAGCCCAAAGGTCACACGGCTAGGGCAGCCCAAAGGGTTTGTTGTTTTGGTTTAAATAGAGGAAAGTTAGAGGGAATATGGGGCATTTTTCCCTAGGGGAAAACTTGTGAGCTGTTGTTTGTAAGAGGAACTACTTCGTTTTACAATAAGAAATTGCAAATTTTCCTTGTTGGAGAGGGTGCTGTGTGGAATGTTCAAATGAGATAGAATGAACAATGTTGAAGAGGAACTATTTTGTTTTCAACTGTGTTTCATTAACTGTGAGAACATTCTAACTTTCTGAACCTATGTTCATGTCTGAATGTTCTCTGGTATATTCTGTGATAATTTCCACTATGAGTAATGAAGGTTTTAACTGTTGATGAGCTATCTTGTCGCGTATATCTTTATTCATGTTTATGTGTTTGGTTCATGTATATCTTTATTCTATCCCTGATTGGGATACCTTTGAAAGGATGTTCAAAAGTAAATATGCGACCCAAAAAACTCATGCAGCTCTTATGAAAGGACTGTGCGCCTTAAAGAAAGAAAGAAAAGAGAAGGTGCATAGTTTTACCCAAAGATTCACAGCCTATCTTAAGAATTTTTTAGAAGCTGACAAACCCTCGGATAAAGTCCTGATTGAATATTATACCTTATCCCTAGGGCTCGAGTTGGCCATGTTTTCCAAAATGAAGGCCAAACCTACGCTAGCTGAGACTGATGAGGAATCAGAAAAAGTAGAGGCCGAAAGGAAAAGTGTCGAAGATTATCCTGAACGGTCAGGAGAAAAAATGTCAGGAGGAAAGCTTTATTGTTTACTAAGCCTAAAGAGGAGAAATCACCATATTTTGAAGGAATGGAAAAAATGATGCAGAAGCTTTCTAATAGAATCATAGACTTGGAAAAGGAGAAGGAAGCCCAAAAGTTCGACAAGCCTTACTACAAGAAAAGGGAAGATAACAATCAATCCCAACCTCCTCCTCATAGCCCTTCATCTATGAACTTAACAGAGGTAGGAATGGATAACTTCTGTACTTTCCATCAACAACCCCACTCTGAAAAGAACTATCCTCAATGGATAAATTCAATGACGTTGGTCATGAATCAGCTTTTAGATTCCAAGTTAAGTGAAAACAACAATGAAGAAGGGAAAGATAACAGTAAATCAACAGAAACACAGGAAGATGAAGCCATGGTTTTATGGGACTGTGTATCTTTGTTTGATGTCGAGGAATAAAATGATTTGAGACACGAGGTCATCCTAGAAACAAATGTGACAACAAGAAGCCAGGGGTTGATTAAGGAAAACAGTCTTATGCTCCCCAAGATCAAAAGACTTTAGAAGAATGTTAAGAAATTCCAAAATAGTTCCTCAGCTAATAAAATTCTAGAGTTTACCATCACCAGTCAAAGTCCTGGACATATTCACATGCCTACTAAGTCCAACAAAGAAAATAATGTTAGATCGAATCTCACTGAACATAAGATGGAGTATGACATTGTGGAGGACATCAAGAAGGTGAGGGAAAACATCTCATTATTTGAAATGTGCAATATGCCACAACAAAAATAAAAGCTATTAAAAGTGCTTGAAGCATCAAAGGAGAGGCTGCCTACAGACAATCAGCCTAAAGAAGAAGAAATTGGTGAAGCAAGTATGGGAGGTAAGCATAAAAGTAAGAATCCACCTTTTCTCCTTACTTTTGAAATCTTCAACCACAACGTGCATAATTTCCTAGTAGACTCGGGGGCATCAGTCAATGTCATGCTGCTGTCGGTCTGCAAAAAGATAAATGGAAAACCTAAACCATCTACCTGGAAGGTTGTTCAGTTGGATAGAATGAATGTGAAGGTAATTGGAGAAATGGAGGATGTTCTCATTCGCCTATCTTCCAATGATGAGGTGTGTCAAGTCCTTGATATTATGGTGGATGACATACCAGAAGCTTATGGACTTGTTTTGAGCAGGGATTGGTCAGCTAAGCTGAACAGATATCTTGGCTCAGATTGGCCACATTTGTGGCTGCCATATAAAGGAAGCCCGAATAAAATTAAAGTGTTGAGGGAGCCCCACATGAAACACAATGTTACTCAACTCGAAGGGAAAAATGAATCAGTGGATCTTGTTTTGGGAAACTATTTTATTGAGTTAGAATCGAGAAACTATCAAGCGGAAGAAGCCAACGATACATTAGACACTCAGCCTGATCTCCTTCATTTTTCACGGGCTGATGAAATCGATTGTAAAATAGTAGACTTAACTGTAGATGTAGATGTTAGTTCTCATGCAGTAGTAGGTAGCGATTTTTGGACGCTTTTCTTTGATGGTTCTAAAACTTTAGAGGGGTCAGGAGTTGGCTATGTCTTGAGTAACCCTATAAAAAACAAACATTTTCTTTCATGTAGGTTAGAGTTTGAATGTACCAATAACACAACTAAATATGAAGCGTTAGTTCAGGGGTTAAGGAAAGCAATTGAATTAAAGGCAAATAATCTGAAAGTGTTTGGAGACTCTGAAATAATCGTAAAATAAATTCGGAATCAAATACATTGCATTTCTCCTCATTTAAAAGCTTATCAAAATGAAGTATGGGATTTACTTAAAAATGTTTTATTGCATTTAACATTGTATCGATTCCAAGACTTAAGAATGCAGCAGCTGACTTGTTGGCCACATCAGCCGCAAGGCTTGTGCCCTCTAATAATCAGTGCTCTATTGAATTGCTTTTCAGGCCCTCGATTCCGGTTATGATTACCAATCTACGAGTGTTTGATGATGATCAGCAGATTATAGAATGCTTAACGAATGATGAGGCATTGAAAGGAGCGATTATTGATGATGAATAACATCCGGCCGAGCTAAAATTCAATAATTTCATCCCTAAGGGAGTCAGAACTTTAGAACGGATGTTTGATTTAAATGAAAGATTTAGAAGACCAGCAAATGTGAAGACTCATAGCTCATCTCTATAGTTCGAGTTGATTAATTTGGGGACTGAGATGAAACCTAAATATGAGCATCTTGGAAAATGCTGTTCACCAATTGAAAGGGATAAGTTCATCGTTCTTTTCAAGTGATACAAAGATGTTTTTTCCTGGACGTATGAAGATCTGAAGACATATGACACCAATATTATCCATCATGTTGTCCCCATCAAATCTGGAATCAAACCTTATTAGCAGCCTTTAAGAAAAATGCATCCAAAATTGGAACCTCTAATCCAGAGTGAAGTTAAGAAATTATTGGATGCTAGAATCATTTTTAAGGTTAGACACTCGGAATGGGTTTCAAATTTGGTACCAGTGAGGAAGAAATATGGAGAAATCAGGTCACTGTGTGGATTTTAGAAACTTAAATCATGCTTCAGATAAAGACAATTATCCTATTCCACCCATGGAGCAAATACTGCAAATGGTTTCAGGTTCTGAACTATTCTCTTTATTAGACGGATTCTCAGGCTACAATCAAGTATTAGTAGCCGAAGAAGGTAGACTAAAAATGACCTTCAGGACCAGGTGGGGAACTTTTGCTTACAAAAGGATGCCTTTTGGGCTCATAAATGCTGGAGCTACCTTCTAGAGGGCCATGGACATAGCTTTCCATGGTCTGATTGGCCGCAGTGCTGTAGTATACCTCGATGACATCATGATATTTTCGAAGAAAAGAGAGCAACACGCATTTCATCTAAAGCATATTTTTGAACGCTGCCGAAAGTATGGTATCTCACTAAACCCCAAGAAGTGCATGTTTGCTGTTATAGAAGGTAAATTGTTGGGTCACGTGGTGTCAAAGAAGGGGATCTCCATAGACCCAGAAAGGATCAAAGCCATTGAACAGATTCCCTTGCCCCATAATAAAAAGGGCATGCAATCATTTATGGGGACAATAAACTTCATGCGAAGGTTTGTGCCAGATTTCGCTCAAATTGTTAAACCTTTGCAGCAAATGGTAAAGCAAAGTGTACAGTTCAAATGGACTGATGTAGAGAAGAACGCATTCAGTAAAATTAAAATAGCTGTTGCGCATGCACCTTCCCTCAAAAGTCTGGATTTTGATAAAGATTTTATTCTATACACTTTCGCCTTTGATGATTCACTAGCAACGGTGCTGACCCAGAAAGAATATGGGGGAGATGAGTTCCCCATATCATTTATGAGCACTGGTCTGCAAGGGGATGAATTGAATTACCTTGCTATGGATAAACAAGCTTACGCCGTGTTCAAAGCAGTGAAATAATTTAGGCCATATATACTGAAGAATCAGACAAAGGTAATAGTTCCACACCTAGCTGTGAGGTCTCTTTTCGTACAAAAGGAGCTAGGAGAAAGGAGAGGAAACTGGGTAACAGCTCTCCAGGAGTATAACCTCGAATTCAAGCCAACCTCCATTGTCAAAGGGCAAGGATTGTGCAAACTAATGACTGAAAGTAAAGACAATAAAGAACATGACTGGGAAGACGAAGCTAAGTTACATTTGATGGATGTATGTCCTCTTTTCATAGCTCCAGACTCTTGGTATCGAGACCTTGTGCATTACCTTTGAGCTGGATTGTTACCAGAACATTGGAATTCTAAGCAAAGAAGAGCACTGCATCTTAAATCAGCCTCATATCAAATTATTGAAGGAATATTATTTAGAAAGAATTATGATGGAGTTCTTCTTAGATGCTTAGAGAAAGAAGATGCGAAGAAGGTAATGATAGATTTACATGATGGGTCTGCTGGAGGAAATTTTTTCGAAGATACTACAGCTAATAAAATTCTCAGAGCCAGATACTATTGGCCCACGCTGTTCAAAGATGCACACGCTCATGTCAGAAAGTGCAACATTTGTCAAAGGTGTAGTGGAAGACAAGCTAAAGCAGCAGGACCATTAAAGCCTGTGATGATAACAGAGCCTCTTGAGCAATGGGGGTTGGATATCAATGGGGAAATAAAGCCAAATTCTTCTTTGTAACAAAAGTATATTCTGACAGCAACCGACTACTTCACTCGGTGGGTCGAAGCTATTCCGTTGCGTAAAGTAAATGAAGATGCGGTCATGGCCTTTTTGCAAGACCACATTATGACTAGGTTTGGAGTTCCAATTTCTTTAGTTTTCGATAATGCTACTTACTTTTCCTCCATTAGATTAACTGCATTTTCTCTTGAGAAAGGAATTAAGTTACATTACTCTGCTAATTACTATCCATAGGGAAATGGTTTAGCTGAATCCACAAACAAGAATCTGATTAGGATTTTAAAAAAGACAGTAATAGAAAATTAGAGGAGTTGGCACTCAGTGTTACCAAATGCTCTTTGGGCTGATAGGGTCACCCCCAAGAATTTGTTAGGTGTGTCCCCGTATACCCTTGTTTATGGGAAAGAGGCCATTCTCCCCCCCAATATCATGTTACCCTCTTCCATAATCTCTCAAGAATCCAGAGGATCAGATAATGAAGTTTTGCAAATGAGGATATATAATCTCCTGAAGGTAGAAGAGTCTCGATCTAAGGCTAGAGAATGCTTTAAACAACAACAAGAGATAGTAAAGAGATGGTTTGATAAACACAAGGTTGGAACAAAAGAATTCAAGGTGGGAGATTTGGTTCTCAAGTGGGACCATCCCCATGACAAGAAAGGAAAACACACAAAATTTCAACAGTTATGGGTAGGACCTTTCTAGATTGCGGCAAAGCTTGGCCCCTCAACCTATAAATTGCAAGATTTGTAGGGGTGGGAGGAGAACTTACCAGTAAATGGTTTAGTTCTCAAACCTTATTTTTCCTGAGTTTTGTTTTGTTCTTTTATCTTGTATATAAATAATTTGACTTGGTTGTTTACTTTGATTTATGTAGTTCTGTTTTGTTTTAGTTTAAAATTTGACTGATTTCAATAAAGGAGGCAAACTCTTGGTTGCATCGAGAACATCAGAATTCTATAATGATCAAATTTCTTGGGTGTAAGACTGTGTATTATTGTTTATCTGAAATAATTTCTTCTATTTTAGCAGTTTTCCCGAATGGCTATGAACACATTGAAGTCCTGCTTAATCCTTGTAAAATAAACCAGAATCAAAAGGTCTGTAATACTATTTTGAGGCTCCGTCCATCTCACATTTTAAAATGTCCTAGGGAGTGACAACAAAGGGCCCATGGAAAGGAAGCAGGGCAAACATTATATTATATACAAATGATCCCATGCCAGGAATTGAATGCCAAAAGGAAGATAAGAGTCAAAAGCTTTTATAAAAGCATTATGTGTCAAAACAAAATACTGAACCATACAAGTTCTAGATTGCCAAAAGTTCCTCTCCATCCGTGAGCTGAAAATTGAATACATCTCTCACACAAAAGGACACTATGGATAGAGGATCTTGAATCAAAAAATTCAAAAAGAAAGGCATGCAGGAGGACTCATATGAAAAGGACAAAAGTTCAAAAGCACAAAAGGTGCAAAATGGCATGGGAATGAGGAACACATGAATATTTCTGTTTACCTTATGCTACAATCCTGTGGTGTCCAAGCTGGAAACTACCTAAAGACAGAGGTAACAAATGAAACTCATATTCCTGGCCTCAAAAGAGTTAACACATGAATATTTCTGTTTACCTTATGCTACAATCCCGTGGTGTCCAAGCTGGCAACTACCTAAAGATAGAGGTAACAAATGAAACTCATATTCCTGGCCTCAAAAGAGTTATATTGACTTGGAAATTTTGGTACCATTCTCCTAAATTGGACTATCGTCAATGATTAAAAGTACATATATTTGCCATTTGAGAAATCCAGATATCTGGAAGAATTCAACATGTTCATTTGTTGTTAAACAGTTTGTTACTCAAGAAATAATTGTCCAGAGATCCAGGTCCACTAGGTAGTCACGAGTTGTTGCAGCTGCAACTGTCTCCCCAAATTTTTGAAATTTTGGGACCCCATTTTTATTAATTTTTATCATTGCCTAGAATCGTTTGGATCCATGAACTCTGTTTGTTCTATTTTCCTTCTGCTACAAGTTTGGACTATTTTGAGGTTAACTCTCTTCATGATTTTTGGAAATTTGCTCATATTTGAAACTGCTGTGGGTTGTGGAATTTTGGAGTTTGGTTTTTTCCCTTTGATCCTTGATTTCTTTCTTTGTTCTCAGAAGCATATTTCTCCTTCAAGCCACTGTTTTGGAGGCCTTTTAAACAACATATCGGAGCCATGTTTCTTTATGGATCCTCCGTTGTGGAATCTGAATGATGAGCGTTCCGTAGGATAGTCTTTGAATCCTTCGACATCATGTTGTGTTGTTTTGACTTGTTTGCATTATCGGAGGTTGACCGAATTTTGGGTCGAGGTTGTTTGATTTTGTGGAGCCATTGCACGACCTTAGGTTTTTCGATGATTTCTGATGATTTCTGTGCCTTATTGAAAAGTTTATGGTTTTGATCGAAGGCTATAGTCTGTTTTCTTTCCACCATTGCGGCTCCTGAGCGGACTAAGTGTCTGCCATATAACCGCTCTGCTTACCGATGCTTTGTCTAGGTTTCGTCGTTCTTGTCTTTAGGCCGTGGGACCCATAGCCTTTTCATATTCCGCCATTACGGCTGTGTAACGCACTAACCTCCCAACGTTGATGTCTTTTCATTCACCAACAAGGAACTTTTCCGCCGATGCGTGGGCATTTAGATTTTCCGACTCCAATAAACTCAACAATCCTGTGGAACTCATTGGCTATTTGAAACCCGCCGCTGTGGCTACAGATAAGACTATTCGACCGATGTTTAAATGGCTCAGGCTGTCGATGAGGTTTTTACCGCCGTCTTATGAGTTTTAACCCCTATGTGGGAAACGATGGTTTTTTTTGGATTCTTGTTAAGGCTTTCAGGTCGAAAGCATAGTACAGGGCCTCATTTGATGACTAGTTTGGTTGTTAGTGTAGTTTAATTTTATTGAAAAGATGCAGTTCTAAATAATGATGAATGTTGTTTAACTGTAGACAGACTCAGAAGATTCTTCAGATTACTACTGCGAGAGGGCGTTAGCTAAGAAGTGACAAGCAGAGTTTACTCTGAAATCAGTGGGATCTAAAGAAGGACAAACAAAAGATAAGGTAGAATCAATGGCAATAACAGCCCAGGCTTGGAAAGGGTCCGTTAGTTACGGAGTGGATCCCGTTTTATTAAGTACTCCTAGGTTGAAACCCAAAAATGTAACGCATTATGTGAATCATGGTTACTCACTGAAAAGACAAAATGGTGAGATTAAACGATTTTTGAGGAGCCCAAAGGTCACACGGCTGGGGTAGCCCAAAGGGTTTGCTGTTTTGGTTTAAATAGAGGAAAGTTAGAGGGAATATGGGGCTTTTTTCCTTGAGGGAAAACTTGTGAGCTGTTGTTTGTAATAGGAACTACTTCGTTTTACAATACGAAATTGCAAATTTTCCTTGTTGGAGAGGGTGCTGTGTGGAATGTTCAAATGAGATAGAATGAACAATGTTGAAGACGAACTATTTCATTTTCAACTGTGTTTCATTAAATGTGAGAACGTTCTAACTTTCTGAACCGATGTTCTTGTTTGAATGTTCTCTGGTATATTCTATGATAATTTCCACTATGAGTAATGAAGGTTTTAACTGTTGATGAGCTATCTTGTCACGTATATCTTTATTCATGTTTATGTGTTTGGTTCTAAGAATAGCTATCTGTGATTTACCTTATCATATGAATGGTATTACATTACTCATGAACTAATATTTTTCTCTCTAGAGACAGCTTAGTTAGTATCTATTTTCTAGTTGCGTGTGATTTTAGATGCAAGAGAGTCTAAGACGAGAGGTAAGAACCTGTGCATCCCATTGTGACCACTTCTTGCATCCTTGATCAATCTGCATGTTAGATAGGAATTTTCATATCATTCTTAGAGTCAAAAAATACAAAAATATTCATGATGGACCGGGCTATGACCGATAAAACCTTTTATTTTTTGTTACTTCACCTATGGTAGCCGGACCACTAATCAGATGAATTCCCTACACCAAACAGTCATAGGCTAGTTGGGAACATTGATTGGGGAGAATCCCTTGCTGTTGTTGCCTGCGAATTTCCAGGCCTCAACAAATGTGCAATTTGTTTGGAATGAGCCATGCCAGACAACATTTGTTAAAATTAAAAGAGAAACTGTCCACAACCCCCATCTTAAGGGGACCCAATTGAACCCTGCCCTTCCACATCTCTTCAGATGCTTCTGATACTGCTATTGTAGTAGTTTTAGGTCAGCAAGATGGTCAAGTACCTTATGCAGTTTATTATATTAGTAAAAACTTAGCCCTTGCTGAACATAATTATACTGTCACCGAGAAGGAGTTCTTAGACATTGTTTACTCCATCAACAAATTTTGACATTATATTGCTGGATATCCTACATTTGTGCACACTAACCACTCCGCCATTAAATATCTAATGAATAAACCTGTTAGTAATGCCAGGGTGACTAGGTGGATTTTATTATTACAGGAGTTTGATATTAGCATTATAGATAAACCTGGAAGAGAAAATGTTGTCTCTGATTTCTTATCTTGTTTCACTAACAGTGATGATAATTTGCCTGTTGAGGACTCTTTTCCATATGAACAATTATTTGCAGTTTCATCTCACTCCCCTTGGTATGCATATGTCGCTAATTACTTGGTTGCAGGAAAGCTTCTAGCACATTTGTCCAAAAGAGAAAAGAGGAAATTTATTCAGCAAAGTGCTAGGTATTCTTGGGTAAACGGTCATCTCTTCTACATAGGCCCTGACCTTGAGATCAGAAGGTGTGTAAGAGAAGATGAAATATTCCATATATTTAAGGCCTTCCATGATGAGCCTTGTGGGGGGCATTTTGCAGACAGAAGGACAGGACACAAGGCATTGAGAATGGGATACTATTGGCTGACCCTTTTCATGGATGCAAAAAGATATGTCCAGTCTTGTGATAGCTGCCAAAGGATGGGCCAACCCAGTAGATTAGATCAAATTCCTCTGCAACCATAATTAGTGGTTGAACCCTTTGATAGGCGGGTTTTAGATTTTGTTGGTTCTATCAGGCCTCATTCCAAGCAAAAAGCCTACATCTTGGTCTGTACCGACTATATGATGAAATGGGTAGAAGCTGTGGCTTTGGATTAGAACAATGACCAGGCTATGATTGATTTCTTGTATAGTGAAATATTTACCCACTTTGGGGTACCCAAGGAAGTGTTTACCGACGGAGGACCGTAGTTTGTGTCGCATCAATTTGAAACACTGCTATGGAAGTACCATATTGAGAACTGGATAGCTTCAACCTACCATCCCCAAGCCAATGGCTAGGTAGAAAGCACTAAAAACGTCATTGAAGCTATCCTTACCAAGACAGTCAAGAGCCATCATAGAGATTGGTTTGACAGACTTCTGGAAGAATTATGGGCATATCCCACCACTTGGCGTAACACTAAAGGTTTCTCTCCTTATGATTTAGTATATGGGAAAAGTGCCATCTTCCTAATTGAATTTGAAATTAATACTTTGAAGACAACCATAGATTTAAACCTAGATGTAACTGAATCCTAGAAGAGAAGATTGAATCAACTGAACGAACTCGACAAGAACCAGTTAGCCACCGTGGACCAGACAGTGTTAATTTAGCAACAGAGGTCCAATTGGCATGACCGATTCATCAAAAAGAAGGTCTTCAATGAGGGAGATTGAGAACTATTATATGATTCAAGATTCAAAAGAGACTTCAAGGGAAAACTATGCACAAGATGGATGGGCCCATACCTAGTAGACAGAGTATTTGACAATGGTACGATCTACCTGGTAACCATTGATGAGAACCGCGCACCATTATTTGCCAATGGTCACACACTGTGACTGTAACATAAGCCCATTTCAAAGGATGCATTTACCTCACAAATTGTAGCTGATCTAGACTACCAGTTAGCACAAGGGCAAGAATTTTTCTCTGCCCCTGCCAATCCTTAATTAATCACTGTAAATCGCATATGAATCTTTGTACATAAATAATTTTTTTTCTTTTTTATTGTTATCTTTTTCTTTTGCACTTGATCCAGTTTTTTGTTTTTATGAAATGCACAGGAAAGCGCTTAAGAATGGTGGTCATCATCGGGCCTGGCGACCAATGTCATTCTTCTGTAACTTCCTGCAGCAATTTTTTTTTCCTTGAATAAATCTGTCGTAGCTACGACACCCTTTTTTGGCAGCTGCGACACCCTTTTCTGGCAGCTGTGACACCCCTTTTTTGGTAGCTGTGACACCCTTTTCCGGCAGCTGTGACACCCTTTTCCGGCAGCTGCGACACCCTTTTTTCGGCAGCTGTGACACCCTTTTTCCAGCAGCTACAACACCCTTTTTCGGCAGCTGCAACACCCTTTTTTTGGTAGCTGCGACACCCTTTTTCAGCAGCTGCAACACCATAAACCTCCGCCCTTCTCCCGTTTCCGGCAGCTGCAACATCGTCAACTTCCGTTAGCTTAACACTTTTTTTTCCTTTTCCAGCAGCTGTGACATCTTTTCCAGCAGTTGCGACATCTTTTCTGGTAGCTGCAACTCTGCTGCATTTGGCTGATTTTTCTATATTTCAAGGCCGTGCCTATGGTAAACTGTCTGATTTCTTTATGGCCTATGGTTGTGACTCCTTTGTTATTGGCAGAACTTTTTTTACAAGCTAGCAACTCCTCCAAATATGGCTTTGATCCTCGACTTCGGTGACTCGATTTATCCTCCAGCATTCATCATGTTTCTGACCAATTTGACACGATGGTTCATTAACAAAAAACATCATTACAGCATCCTTGTGATAATGACTACATTTAATGGCTGCACCTCACACGTTCTACGATTCTCCAAAGGACATCATCCATCGCGCATTTTCGAAGGTATGACTTTGATTAACTACTTGATTAGGTATTAATTGGATGTGAAAATATCAATCATACCTTCCTTTTTGTGCCCATAATTGCATCGTTAACTCTCCGCTCGTGCGACGTAATGACTAATTATGCTACCTAATAACCACCACCTTTCCTAATTCGGGATAAATTTCAAATAATCCAATGCACTGAAACTTTCCGAATTTGCCCAACTCCACTCTCAGCTGTTCATACATACTCTGTGCTGTAACCTCCATTGTTAGAATCTGTAATTTGTCAGACTGCAACATACTTTTGAAGGTAGAAAACATGGGTATTCCAGTTTGGTATGAACCTCCAAACACGTGAGAGCTCAGAAAAAATGCTGAAGTTTTCACCATCTTTCAAGTTGTGGGTTGGATTGAATTTTTCCAATGCCTGAATGGATTTCACCGTGAAGCAGCTTTACAGTTTTCCTTGAATCTTAAAGAAAACCCACTCATAGGTTTGGGGATGGCGTATTGAAGTCTCTAAAGCCATAGTGGCTAAGATCATTGGTCTTCCTCAGGTGGGCAGAGCTTGGTTTGGATGACAAACCCCCAATACTGCCATAGTGCGGGATTTTCTGAGGGTAGGGGAGCACATTCAAACGACACAAAGGGGGATAGCATTACAGTCATTGCCATGGCCATGGAATCAAGTCTCCATTTTTCTCAAGAAGTACATCACCTGTGAAGGTAGGTACCAAACAATTTATCATTCCGAATTTCCTTTACTATCTCATCTCCATCACAGGGCTCTGCTAAACATTCCATTTTATTTACTCAGTGATTTACATCATATGGTGGAATTTTTCCGAGCTGCCAAGCATCCACTCTCCTCAGTTACCCACCATGGCCTCATTAAATTAATAATTTTACAGACCCTTGCTCAATAAAACCAAACCTAGGAGCAATTTACAGACCAATTTCAGGAACCCGCTCCTCTGCCCAGTGTTCCAATAGAAGAGGATCAAAATCAAGAAGAGTCGGTCAATCCACAGTTGGGGGGAAATGTAGAGCAACAGGAGGTTCAGAGACCCTCCAATTTAGTTGGGGGGGGGGAGATGAGACTGGATTGGAGGATCAGTTAGGGGAACAAGCAGAACAATTGGGAGAGGATGTACATGAAAACCCTGTGGAACAACTAAATAGTAGGGCAGCTCTGACAGCAGAGGGCGAAACTGGAGCAGCATTAGATGTTGTGATAGTTGAACCCGAAGATGATAAAGCTATGATAACATAAGAAAACATTGAGGTGGTGACCATTGAATCTTCCCCTGAATGGGGAGGAACCCTGCTTGAGGAAGAACATCCTGAAGAACAAGAAAATGATGGAACTGGGGATATTCCTTCCACATCAGTTGCAAATTTAGAAACTCTAGCACCACGGAGAAAAAAGAGGAGATCAAAGGATGAAATAAAGGCATCACCACCAATAAGATGGAAAACAACCAGGTCAGTCATAGCAGTAGAAGCAGCAAGGGAAATATGTGCAACCTTAGAAGCACAAATTGAGTTCCCCATTCTTAGACCCAAAGCAATTGACAACCCACAAGAACCAGTCACAGAAGAACTGCAAATTGAAGGACTTCTGTTAGAAAATAGGCTATTAAAAGAGGAAGTACAAGCACTTCGAAAGGAATTACAAAACTAGAAGGAAGCATGTAGAAAATAGGGTGAAAGGAAGTTGCACACATTGGTTGAAGCTGCAGATCAACTGGAAGGATCAAATCCTACCGAGGCTGGAAATGAGGAAGAAAGAGTGGTCTATCCTACATGTGGAGAAATCTTTGATGACTCAGGTTATAAGGTTATATTTCATGCCTTTACAACACAACAGTCTGCACCTACAACTGAGGAAGGACAAGGACAACCTGATTTGAGAGATGGTGAGATTCCCAAAGAGAAACTTCATGAGAAGGAAGTTGCAGATGAGTAGGATGCTGCCGCACAATAACCAACATATTTGAATATTCCTAATGAAATTACCAATTTGAGGGATGGTGAAATCCCCCAAGAGAAACTTCATGAGAAGGAAGTTTCAGATGAGCAGGATGCAGCCCCACAAGAACCAACATCTTTGAATATTCCTGTATAGATTGCCACCAACCCTAGGACAGAGGAACTAGAGGATGAGGTTATTCTTGATTTTATGGATAAAGATTGCACTGTGACCCTTGAACCCTCTCATGACACAGAAACAATAGAAATGGAACCACAACAACAAAACAAAGGTGAGGTTGAATAGGATGCTGACACACAAGAACCAACATCCTTGAATGTTCTTGTCCAAGTGGCCGTCCAAATGAGAGAAGAAGAACCAGGGATTGAAGACACTTTGGAATTCAATGAAGACATTTGTATTACGACTCTAGAATTGTCTTAGGACACAGATATATTAGAAATGGAATCACAACAATAGGGAAATGAAGAAGTAAATCAGGATGTTGCTACACAAGAACAAACATCCTTGAAAATTGCAGCAGAGACTCTCGGGATGCGACAAGAAGCCAACCCCGATTTGGATATCGTTCCTGATATGGATTTAGGTGAAGATGAACAAGCTCAGTCACAATCCTTAGGTGATATTGAAATCCTTGAGGAACAACTTCATATTGAAGAAGACATACAATCCCAGCAGCATGAGGAAAAAGAGGAACAGGGTGCTGTCACACAAGAACCAGCAGCCTCACAACCCCCTGCTGAAGTTGCAGCTGATAATCAGGTAGACAAGAAGATTAAAATTTAGGAGGAAGTTGCTTCACAAGAACCAACATCCTCACAATCAGCTGCCAAAGTTGACATAGGAGAACCCCAGGAAGAGGATGCTATTACACAAGAACCAACATCTCCAGAAGTGGTTGGAGTTGTTGTAGAAGAAAATTCAGGAAGGGATGCTGTTACATAAGAACCAACACCCCCAGAAATAACTTCAGAAGTGCAGAATGCCCAATGTGGCATGTCAGGCGATAATGTGTGGACTAAATCCCTTCAAAATTTTATTGACCTGGATTCTAACAAGGAGGAGTATCCTGAAGAAGAAGAAACCCTGAAACCTACAGAAGAAATCTCAATTTTGAGAATGGAGGTAAGAAAGTGGAAGAGCCAAGTGGAAGAGTACCAATAAGGGATGGTTTCCCTCACTGAACATAACAAGACCATTAGGGGACTAAAGGAAAAATGGGCAGAAGAACGCATGACCCAGAAACTTCGAGAGGAAGAACTACAGAAGGAGCTAAGGGAGCTGAAAAAGTTCAAGTCTATCTAGGAGGAAAAAGACCAGATGTATGTTCTTTCTCAAGAAATATTGGGCACTAGAGTACCCTCTTCCTCTTACCCTGTATTTTTATTCGAACAATTTATTTGGTTTAAATTAAGGGCTGTGAAAGAAGGAAGATCATACAAAATAACAACCTCAACGAAATTCTTGGAGACATTTTTGAGAAGTAATTTTGAGGACCAGAATCTGCTATGTGAGTTGTACTTGCATGAGATGGCTTGTCCTTTGGACCGCCATTCGAATCCTACTCCTTTTTCAGGTGATGTTTAGTTGAGGGATTTTGCCTCTTTTGTGAGCAATCATGCTCAGTGGGAAAGGTCCTTTTAAATTTTTTCTCACAATGAAGCCCACTCTAACCTGTGGATCCAAAGTGAACCTCAAATCCTCGTCTTCTCCTTGCTCGACACCAGGGTCTACTTTCATGCCCCATCCAAACTCAACATATAATGGAACTGTAGGAAGGGTTTATTTCTACTTGCACCAGCCAGATTTCCATACATCAACAAACAGCTTTGGAAGGCAGTAAGCACAGATGGCAGGTTGCCTTTCTAATCCTCAGGAATAGAGACCCCTATTATTTTAGAAATTTTGAACAGGAACTTTCCAAGATTGAGGGTTATGTTGGATGTATCAGGGAGTGTGGGGTCAATTGGCTGGGACTGAAATTTAAATTTCCTCTCATCTGGTGGGCAGCAAAACCATACAGGATGGATTTCTCATTGACCAAGGCAGAGAAGTAGCAATGTTGGAAATATTGGGTTTCCCATAGGGGGTTCATACAAAAAGAAGGAACTCCTGAATTCCCCTACAACTTTTCTTCTCTCCATGAACAGAACATAGTGCAAGATTCAGATTCGGAATAATGGAGGTTGTTGCATGAGGACATGTAACAAGACAGTTGGGGGAAGATGTTGGGCCCAGAAATGGCCCCTTTTTGACTATCCTTATCCATTGCTTTTTTCCTTATCCTACCCCATTGAGCATGCTAAACATATGCTTTTGCCTCACTTTGCTCCTCAAGTCACAAAGGTATGATTGGTTATTGTGTTATTTTATTAATGCTTAGGATTGTGGTAATTAAGGCTCTATATCTTTAAATATGCTAACATATGATGGTTTATAAAGGTATTTCGAGATATAGAGAATGCAGGTATGGTGGGATGAACATGCTAAGGAAGGAATGGACATCCATTGCTTAAGCTAATCGCCATCCATCCTACCATTTCCCAAATAATGCGGTCTCATTATATTATTCCAGGCAAAGCTGTACAAGGGTAGCTACAACAGAATGCGACGGATTTGGAAGGAAACTGTGCACCGCTGCTCATGTATAGTTGTGATCTGAGGATATCATTATTTCTGGGTCAATTAACAGTTTCCCTATATTTCCTACTCGCATCCTGCCACGGTCATAATAGATGTGATTTGTAAGTAAGGCCGCCTGAAGATCGAAGATCTTCATGGCTACCCAATAATAGGGATAGGATGTTATGATTGACATTGTATAAATATGGGGAACTGTTCTGAGCCAGGTGTTGAACCCTTATTAGCTGCGACTGAGGTTGCATATTTAATCTGCCTTTTTAATACAAGAAGTTACTTCAGATTTCAGTGCTTTAACGAGCGTTACTTCCATCATCACTGTGTGGAGGCTGGGCCCGCCTTCCCACAGGGATTGCTAAGTTAAATTAGGAATTTTAATTATTCTGTTGTGTGATGTTATGCTAATTTCATTTCTTCATAGTAAGCTGTAACAATTGTGGATTTACAGTGTGTTATTAATTACATCTCTTGGAAAGTTGTAGTGGCATGGTGTGACAGTCGACTGTATAGGTAATTGTTCCTTATGCAAATGCGTAGTAGATGTAACAACTTTGTTCATCCTTAGATATTTTAATTGTTGTTTCCATAGATCCTTGCAAGTTGCTCCTTTGTTTTTATGGTTTCAGAATTTCATTCCTGTACTTGAATTCATAGAATAGTTGAACTCAATTCATGTCTTTTGGATTTCTAGAATAGCTGAACTCAATTCATGTCTTTTGGATTTCTAGAATAATTAGATTAAGATATTTGGGTAAATCATTAGATGGATTGGTAACAGGATTTCATTTTCTGCAAAAGTAATCTAGATGTGATTTCATGAATCTTTTAATTCTAGATCAAGGACAATAGAAGGTAATTGTGGCTGTATTCGTTAGAAGGTAAACTAGATCAAGTAGATCCTTGGGATGAATGTAGCTGAGCAGAGAATAGGATTGTTTACTTACAACAGATCAGTGTTTAAGCATACATAGTGCATGTTATCCTTGAAACAAAAGACTTCCCTGGGTTGACAATAAATATTGCACACTCCGTATGTTAGCTGTAATTAACTTGCATATTGGGTGCCCAACAAGCACTGTGCCTGATTCCTTTCTATCGTTGATAAATCATTCTAACTAGGACAAAATGATTTTGAGTTTTTAATTTCTTGCATGAAGTTTTTAATTGCTTTCATGAAAAGTAATATGATCTACTGCTTCTTCTGTTGATTTTTTTTGGTTAAATAAATAGAAGATCTTCTGCTTAAGATATTACAAATAGAAAAATAGCTTGCATAGGGGCGGGTAATAATATTGAATATTTGATTCCTTCTATTTTCATTCAAATAGGCATCATGGGTAGACATAGTTCCTACAATTGATATTTTTGATGCCTTAAATCATCACTACCTAATTGGTTGTAAACCATTGTCTTTTATCCTCTATTGTTGTATTCAGGGAATTTTGCCTGAAATGTTTTTGGTATCAAGTAGTTTCTGGAGATAAAATACTTGTTTTCAGTGTCATGCCATACAAGCATTGCAAAGATTTTCATTTTGTTGGCAACGTAGCATCATTCCTCTTTTTAATGTTTTGTAATATGAAATTATTGTAACACCTACCAGGTGCATTTCCCAGCAACAAGGATTAGATGCCGCTTTATTTTGTTATGGATGATATGGGAATAATTTTTTTATTAATCATTGAATGCTTTTTAAATGGTGCCTTAGAAACAAATACAAATTCCCAACATAAATGATTAGAGTTTACTTATGTGAAAACATTGAACATGCTAGGAATTTAACCCAGACCTGTCTCTGGTTGGTGGTCAGCACCACCACTAAGTTACATGCCCTTTAGATTGGCGATTTCATGTTCAGGTGTGGATTGATAATCAACACCCACTCTAAAGCCACCTCAGTCATTTATATAACACTAGGACTGGGGAATTCCTAGGTACAAATATGGCTCGAAAACCATGTGAGAACATTGGACATGCTAGAAATTGAACCTAGGGCTTACCCTGATAGAAAATGGTAGAGTAGACATGTTTCTTCACCCACAAAACCTGTTCATCAACAAATGTTACATATTTATAATTTTATACATCAATTTTTCCCTCAATATAGACACACTATCTTAACTATACCAACAAACAGTTGAAGGAATAACTCAACCACACCAAAAATAGGAGAACTAGTTGGAGAGAATCTTTCAAATCCAACTAATCTAACAAACTCATAATTACAATATTCCAACACTCCCCCTTAATGAGTACTTTTTATTAATCTCTCTGTAAGACCAGGTATTCATTAGCTTCTTTCACCAATTCGATACATTAACTACTCCATTGCAAATTAAAGAATCTCCTGATCAACAAAGGCTATATCTGGTCCAACCTGGCACTTGCATCTTGTACCTAGATAATTGTTTCTGTGTACATGATTTCTGTATACATGGGTACATGATTTTTGTAACCATGGTGTAGATTCTAGAAGGATGTTCTTCACATACATGTCTCATTCAACTTCTTGATGAAGTTATGAACTCTCTATGAATGTACACAAGCTTTAGGTTTCTAGGCCAAAAAAAATCCCAGAGTCTACAACCAACATGGTCCACTCATAGAGAATCCTAGATGATACATGACCCACTCCTAGAGCATCCAATTGAAACACAACCCACTCCAAGTGTTTACCACTCCATGATAGAGGTTACCGAGCAAGTTATCCAAACCATCATGGGTACATGGAAAATGGGTATGCATGCCCATCCAGGTCTTATAATGATATGCCCTTTACAGGAACATACTTCATCTCAAGCAGACATGAGGTACAAGCTCAGAATTTTCACAGACCAATACATAATATCCCATACTTGTTGCAAATATAAGATGCGATTAACATTTCCATATGGTCACTGCTTTTATTGAATACAACACAAGATTTACCTTGTTTGTCCACACTATCGGATTTCTAATGCTACCACAAGCACTCTCAAATTCATTCTTTGGACCAAAACCATATACCTTCTTGTCATATACACTGATTTACGTACTTGGAGTCTTCATTTGTGTCTGACCTCTACAACTTCAGCACAATTGTCCAATCTTCTTCTTGGAGTTTTCATACATCATCTGGCAATTGTTAGAGTAGTCAATTCTAACAAATTTGCACTTACACATTGGCTTGAAAATGCTCAACATGTTACTTTTAAAAGCCCAAAGAAATTTAAAAAAATAGATCATATGCGTTACAATATTCTCACCATTTCTCCAAGCTACAATATTGCACTCTTCAACATGCATAGAGTTCACCACTACTTTTGCAGCAATTCAGGCACAATGTTTGTCTCAAATAGTCTCTAAAATATTACTTCTCTTCTTATGATCCATATCGGGTCCTTTGAAAATCTAGAATTAGTATTTTGATTGTTTATTTATTTAAAAAAGTACCACAGGTAGCAAAACCTGTGTGGATGATCCTTGTGGCAATGATGTCTTGGGGGAATTTCGAGCATACTAAATTGCAGGTCAACATTCTCCTCCTCCCATGACATGCACCAAATCCTCTGTCTTGATTTGATTATTAGAATCAACACTCGAAGGACCAGATTCCCCAAATTGCTGGACTCAGCCTTCTATTTCTTTAGAATTAGCAGTGGCGTCGGCTGCAGACGAGGGCTGCTCGTGAACCACATGTGACCATAAGGAGAATCTTACCTTCTCACCATTCACAGAGATAGGAATGAGATTGGGCTTGGGATTCCTCTGTCCATGCATGCCATACTCAATGATGCACACTCCATTGTCTACATGTAACTATCAATGGAAATAACAAATACATTAAACAAATCCTATACCAATACCTACCCCCATATAGATATAAATACCGTACCACCTCAGTTTGTTCCCCCTCTCATTCACTCATTTCATGGCTTCTTTTCTTTCGGTCACATTCAGTGAAGAAGAGCAAATAATGTATATGTTCTGCTCTTTTGTCTTGATGATGGTGTGCATTGCATGAGGGGGAACTTTTGTGTTTGACCTCTTCAACTTCAGCACAATCGTCCAATTTTATTCTTGGAGCTTTTATACATCATTTGGAAATTGTTAGAGTAGTCAATTCCAACAACTTTACACTTACCCATGAGCACGGGAGTATGTTACAGTCAAGGATTTAGGCATAGAGTGAAGAATATTTGTTATTATCGTTCATTGATTCTTCTATGTGTAATTCATTCCCAATATTTTTTCAGCTAGATTGTCATGGTTTCATCCATTTATTGTAGGGATCTCTTATAGATGGGATAGTTTTCAACTCAAGCTTTGAGAGGGGTGATCCAATAGAATTTGAAATTGGGAGTGGTCAAGTAATCAAAGGTTATCTCTTGGGGTTTATAGTTTATAATTTTATACCTGTAATTACTAATAAATATTGGGTTTCCATATATATATCTATTCTTTTAAAGATTAGGAAAAGTTCTTTGAGTTGTTTGTGAGTTTTTGAAGCTGACATTTACTTGAAATATGCCAATAAAAGTTTGTATACCAAAACTCCCTTTGTGAGATCTGAATTTAGTATTTCTCAAGGGACATAAGAAGTCAAGATTGTATCACTATTTGAAATTCATAATTGATGTCAAATTTTGATCTATTATTGCATCATTTTTATTTTGAGATACAATCAAAACATATCCTTTCAAAACTGAAAACATGGATTTGTTTTGCACATTCCAATTAGACTTGGTGGTTTGTGTCAAATTCATTGGTATGCTCATTTGACCACTATATTTGAAGATTTATTAGTAAATGCATGCAATTATTAATTGATAATATCTTTGTGCCTTGAAGGTGAGCTGGTTGCCCATATAAAATTTACAGTCATGTTGATGCCAAATCAACTAGACAAAATCACAAGGCATCCATTGCAAGAATCGAATCCAACCAAGGCTATTGATGATCCTGAGATAAAAGCATGGATAGCTTTGGGTCGGACCAAGTCCAAAAAGAATGGAGGTGGAAAAAAAGAAAGGTCACCTGATCTCTTTGTACAGTATATTTACCAATCTATTGCTATAATTCAGTTGTTGGAGTCTCAATCTATAATAGAACATAAATTATTAAATTAAATTATATTTGTTATATGCAACAAATATTCTCAAGATAATTCAGTAGATGATAGCCTGAATCCTGAAAGAATACAAGTCATTATTAACATAGGTGGTCTGTATAGGGTGAAAGTTGTGATGTGGATGAAGCATTCAGGTTGCTTAAAGTTTCCCTTCAACAATTTGCAATTGATCATGCTACTGGTAAAGGGCCTAAAACTTTCTTGATAAAGGTGGTTAGTTTAAAGGGGATCATAAATTGGTAGTGTATGCAAGGGAATAAGAGAAGAGAACACACACACAAGTTCTCAATTGTTCATATATTGTGTACTCTTCATATTCTATGAACAAACAATTAATTCTACATTGAATTGTATATATTTGACAGGGCACTTCAAAATAATATATTGTTTGTAATCAAGGATTTAAACTTTTGTGTAAAGACCTAATATAGATTCATAGTTGTTATGTGCTTAAATGCTGGAGAAAGTTTAAATTAATTTAAAACCATGACTGTATACAGGCAACTGTTGAGGAAGGCATCGTTGTTGGTGGTGGATGTAGTCTATTGAGGCTTTCTACAAAGGTTGATGCCGTCAAAGATACACTTGAAAACAATGAGCAAAAGGTGCGATATTTGTCTCTGTTGTTCAGGATCAAGTTTAATGGGGGTGGAAAAGATTCTAGAGCCATGTTTTATAGCTGATTGACACATTATTTGTTGAATGTAGAAATATTATGTGTACACACAAAATTCCATTTTTTTAAACTTTTGCAACTTGTTATGACATGGGATTTAAACAGTGTTGGCCTTTTTGGTGCTCATAGAATGGTGCTGGCATTGTTAAACGGGCTTTAAGCTACCCATTAAAATTAATTGCAAAGAATGCTGGAGTGAATGGAAGTGTCGTGGCTGAAAAGGTTAGGACAAAAGCTACCATGATTGTCAATTAGTTTTCATGCCTAATGGAGTGCTTTTCCTTTTAATGCAAGAAAACTTATTTATGTTGAGAGTCAGTCTAATTGCGGATGGTGTTATTTCTCTATTCGCTACGCTTTTTAATATATACTAGTTTTAAATTATATTCTTCATTTTTCTTAGGTACTGAATAGTGTAGATTTAGCCTTTCAAGTTTAATTAACCAATTATTAAATTGAATTTTTTTGATTAGATTTTCCTATTTTGCACATAATCTTGGTTATTGTTGTTAACTCTTGAACATTATAGGTAATTTGCTTCATTGTTTTTCTACTTTACTGTTCATTATTTTTCTACTTACAAGTGAGATTTTTTTGTTGGATTTTGCAGGGATGAGCTTAACTAAGTGGTACATTGAGTATGAAGAGCCTAATGCTGAGGCTTTGCCATTGAGTATGAAGAGCCTATTGCTGAAGGTTTCAAGCTGTTAAGTATGGTTTTGAAGCTGCCGCGAGATCTAAGTATGGATTAGCATCCAAGTACAAGTGGGATGGTTTAGCCATTGTAATATTTTGAAAAGTCATCGATGTACTAGATTATTTTCATGTAAAGTTATATGGAGATAGTTTTTGAGAAAAATCATATTTATTGTAATACTTAACATTTCATATAATATAATTTGTGTGGTTTAAAACTTATATGGTTGTACTTTATATTAGTTATAAGTGTTGTAATTAACTAATTAATGCGGCATTGCATAATTCACATGTGTATTAGATGATAAATAATGTATTATTATTTTTTTAATTTAAAGATACTTTCATATTAAAAATTTATATTGATTAATAATGGGCACCATTAAAACTACTAAAATATAATAACCACACATAAAACGACTAAAAATGACTAAATTAGTGACCAATAAATGAGATTAATGACCAAAATTTGCATATAAAATGACCAAAAATTGAGAGATACGTGACCAAACAATGAGATATAAATAACCAAAAAATCGACCAAAATTCGCATATCAATGACCAAAAAGCAGTTTTGGTGTCTAATTTACGGTCTTTTATTACGCAACCAAATTTGGTTATATTCTAGTTTGTCATGTGGTCATTAATTTGGTCATAAATGTGGTCATATATTTGGTCATTGATTCAAATATATGACCAAATTAATGACCAAATATATGACCAACTGACAAGGTATAAATGACCAATTTTGGTCGCGTAATAAAAGACCGTAAATTAGCCACTAGTGATCGCCAAACCAAAAGTGGTCATTGATATGTGTATTTTGGTCATTTGTTTGGTCACTAATCTCTCATTTTCCACTAGTGTATATCGGTAAAAACTTGGCCCCTGTTGAACTCAATTACACTGTTACAGAAAAGGAATTTTTAGCCATTGTCCATTCCATCAATAAATTTAGACCCTATATTACTGGATACCCCACTTTTGTGCACACTAACCACTCAACCATTAAGTACTTGATGAACAAACTTGTTACAAATGATAGAATTACTAGATGATTGTTACTATTATAGGAATTTGATATTACAATTATTGACAGACCTGGGAAGGAAAATGTTGTTGCGGATTTTTTATCTCGATTTACTAATAGTGATGACAGTTTTCTAGTTGAAGATTCTTTCCTAGATGAAATTTTTTTTGTAGTATCAGCTCATTCCTCTTGGTACATGGATGTTGCTAACTATTTGGCTATAGGAAAGCTTCCAGCACATTTGTCAAAGAGAGAGAAAAGAAAAAATATTCAACAAAGTGCCAGTCACTACTGGATAGATGTGCACCTTTTCTACACACATCCTGATCTTGAGATCAAAAGATTTCTAAGGGAGGATGAAGTTTTCAGTATCTTGAAGGCTTGTCATGATGAGCCCTGTGGGGGACATTTTGCTGATAAATGAACAAGTCATAAGGTATTATGAATGGGTTATTATTGGCCAACAGTTTTCAAGGATGGAAATAAGTATGTTCAGGCTTGTGATAGCTGTTAGAGAATGTGCCAACCTAACAGATTAGATGAGATTTCTCTTCAACCACAGTTGGTGGTTGGACCTTTTGACATATGGGCCCTAGATTTGTTGGGCCTATAAACCCTCCCTCAAAGAAGAAAGTTTACATCTTAGTTTGCATCGATTATATGCCAAAATGGGTCGAGGTTGTAGCATTGGTCAAGGAAAATGACCAAGTTGTAATAGATTTCCTATATGGAGAAATCTTTACTCGTTTTGGAGTACCCAAGGAGATAGTCACAAATGGAGGACCACAGTTTGTGTCCTACAAATTGGAAGCTCTATTACAGAAGTACCACATTCATCACATAATAACTTCACCATATCATCCATAGGTCGATGGCCAAGTGGAAAGTACCAACAAAGTGATCGAGGCTATTTTTACAAAAATAGTCAGAAACCATCACAGAGACTGGGTTGGTAGACTTCCAACGGCACTCTGGTCATATTGCACCACTTGGCGCAACACTACAGGATTCTCCCCATAATACTTGGTGTGTGGTAAGAATGTTGTATTTCCCATTGAATTTAAAATCAAAACCTTAAATACAGGTATGGAGGAAAACTTAGATTTAACAGAAGCTCAATGGAACAGATTGAATTAGTTAAATGAACTCAATGAAAAATGCACAATTCCTGTGCATCAAACAAAGTTAAATAAACAAAAACTATCTAGGTGGCATGATCGGTTCATAAAGAAGAAAGTCTTTTGTGAAGGAGACTGGGAATTATTCTATGATTCTAGGTTCAAGAGGGACTTTAAATGTAATCTTTGAATAAGATGGTTGGATCCATACCAAGTAGATAGGGTATTTGATAATGACACAGTCTGCTTGGTCACTATTGACGAGGATTGTACGCCATTATTTTCTAATGGTCATAGGATATGACTATATCACAATCCAATCTCAAGGGATGCATTTATCTCACATGTCATAGATGATCCAGGATATCAGTTAACGCAAGGGCATGAATTTCTCTTTGCCCTTGTCAATATTTAAAAGGACACTGTGATTTCCACACAAGGATTTGTACATAAATAAGTTGATGCTTTGTTTATTTTTATTCTGCTTTATTTTACATCTGATCGGTTTTCTCTTTGAAGAATCTGCGCAGGAATTTACTTAAGGAGCAGCGGTCATGATCGGGCCAAACGACCTCTAGCACCCTAGTCTATTTTCTTGTTTCAGAAGAGATCCTTGAAAAAAATGAATGATGAAAAGATCAGTCACAACTATGACTCCGTTAAATCTATCCCATGTGCAGCTGCGACTCCACTAAAACTTTGCCCATTCTCCTATTTTTCGTGGCTGTGACTCCACCAAATTCTACTGATTTCTCTATTTTTCATAGCTTTGACTCTGCTACATTTGTCCTATTCTCCAACTATGAATTCACTAAACTTCACTGATTTCCCTATTTTCGCAGCTGCAACTCCACTAAACTTTTCATATTCTCCTATTTTTCGTGGCTGTGACTCTGCCAAATTCCACAGATTTCTCTATTTCCCGCAGCTGCGACTTCGCTAAATTTTGCCAATTCAGTATAGGAAATTTCAACTCAAAATGGACCTTTTAACCATAATTCAAATTCCATGTCATCATGTGTTAGCCAATGAAATTGCTTTAAATTTGAAATACCATATAGGTCTTAAACAAATTTTTAATCTAAATTTGGGGATAGGTATCATAAAAAACTACTTTTTTGTTCGTATTTTCGACATATCTCCCTGTGAGTTTAATCAAATTTCGATCAAGAGAGCTCGTTGAATGTAAAATTAAATTTTTCATCCAACGAGTACCCACTCAACATAATTTTGATGGACCCCGCTACCCCAAAATTATGTATTTCAGGCATTTCTTGTTTTTGGGGTAGTGGGGTCCATCAAAATTATGCTGAGTGGGTACTAGTTGGATGCAAAATTTAATTTCACATCCAATGAGTTCCCCCAATTGAAATTTGAGTAAAATCACACAGAGATATGTCAAAAATATGAACAAAAAAAGTAGTTTTTTTTATTTTCTTCCTCCAAAATTAATAAATATTATTTTATTTATTTAACTATTATTTTATCATTTTTCTTAGGGGGCCCATTTTGAGTTGAAATTTCCTCTAATGTCCCTATTTTCTGCAGTTGTGACTCCACCAATTTACGCTGATTTCCTTATTTCCACAGCTGTGACTCTGCCACACTTACTCCATTCCTTGGTTGCGATCCTGCTATATGTTGGTTACCTTCCCTACTTTCGTAGTTGTGACTCCTCTAGATTTATCTACAAAATAGCTGCAACTCCTCTAGATTCAACCACAAATTATGCCGTCCTTGACTTTTCTGGGTTCCAACTGACTTCACAGCTCCAATTATATTTTTCGTCAATGATGAAAAGGCAACTCTTGATTCACTAAGGGTGAGATCATAGGAGCATGCGCGCAATTATGTTTTAAATGGATGGTTGTTGAACTATTATGGAGAGTCATGGTTCACCTTATATTGTGAAGGTATGGATTCTGACCATCTACATGATTAGGTGTAAATTGGATTTCATGATATTAATCATGCTTTACCTTTTTGTACCCATCATTAGACTTGTACTTATTTAACTGTCAATCAACACGTCCGAATGGGTACTTGATATTATCACACGACTGTCACCTTTTTCCTAATCTGTGCCAAATCTTGCCAATTATTCCCTGCCTATAATTGTAATAACTTTCCTAATTTATCCAACCTCAACCTCAGTTGTTCATTGCATGTTCCTGTACTGTAACTTCCGTATCTGGGCTTGTAATTTGCTGATTTGATACCAGAATTTAGAAGGGGAGACAGTATGAGTATCAAAACCCAACATGAACCTGTGGACACAGGAGCTCTGTGTAGAAACGTGGAGGTTTTTTTCATTTTTGAAGCAGCTGGTAGGAATGAGTACTTTCAACGCTTAAATGGTTTTCATCCAAAAACAACTATGTAGTTTACCCTAGAATTGACAGAAACCCATTCAGAAGTTTGAGGTCTACGCATAGAAGTCACTGAGGAAATTGTGGCTAAGGTTACTGGTCTTCCTCAAGTAGGAAGGACCTGGTTGAGAAGAAGAACCCACAATTTGGCCACAATACAATATTTTTTGGGTGCTGGTGAATGGGTTTGTCACGGAAGACAAGGGATAACACTATAGTCATTTCCTCATCCTTGGAATGAAGTGACAGTATTCTTGAAGAAGTACATCACCTACGAAGGTAAGTACCAGACTATTTACTTTTTTGAGTTTCCACTATTATCTCATGTACGCCATAGAACTCTACTCAATATTCTGTTTTATTTGTTTAAATCCCTACATTATATGGTGGGGTTTGTAAGATCATCCTGACACCCACTTTATTCCCTTACCCATCATGGCCTAATTAAATTTCTTATCTTAAGGGTCTTAGCATAGCAGAACCAAACCTGGGAACAATTTACTGCTCAACCTTAGATAATTCAGGAACCTACACTTTTGGGTGGTGTTCCAATATAAGAGGAAGATAGGGCACCTGCACAGTTGGGGGGAGTGGAAGTAGAAGAGGAGGACTAGAGTCCATCCAATTCAATTGGGGAGGGAGATGAGACAATGTCATATCAGAACCAGAATAATCAAGAGGAGGGATTGGAAGAGGCTACAACAACATCAAACCCTATGGAAGGAATAGATATTTGGAAGCTTCGGTAGCAGAAGCTAAAACTGAAGCAACATTGGATGCTGCGACAGTGGAAGCTGAGGTTCTGAGAGCTATAATGATATAAGGAGATGCAGAGATATTTACCATTGAATCCTCTCCTGAATGGAGGGGAACTTTAATCGAGGAAGAAATTGAGATGGCAGAGATAAGGGGAGTTGTTGAAATGGGAGATATTCCTTCTACATTAGTTATAGAGTTAGAAACCCCTGTACCACAGAGGAAGAGAAGAAGATAAAAATAAGAAGTACATGCATCACAGCCGGTAAAGAGAAGTAGGACCAGATTCGTCACAATGGCAGAAGAAGCACTGGAAACATGGGCAAACATTGAATCAAACATTGAATTTCCTATTCGGATACCCTGGCTAGATGCTGCTCCACAAGAACCTATTGTAGAAGAACCTCAAATCAAGGGAATTTAGTATGAAAATAGTCTACTGAAAGAAGACGTGGAGGTTCTTCGGAAGGAATTGGAAAGTTGGAAGGAATCATGCAAGAAATAGGTGGAGAAAAGGTTGCACACATTTGTAGAAGCTGCAGACCAATTGGGAGGATCACCTCCTGATGAGGAGGGTGATGAATTCAAAAAAGTGGTATGTCTTGAGTGGTATTGCTTGTGCACAAAATTTTTCATAAGCAATTGAAGAAGAAAGAGAGGCATCCGCAGTGGAGTTGAAGGGTGAAGATGAACCTGAGTTCAAGATGATCCCTGATTTAGAATTAGGGGAGGATGAGCAATTTCAATACCAACCATCAAGGGGGATGAAAGTACTCATGGATCATTTTTATATAGGGGATATTGAAGTCACTAAGGAGCAACCTCAACAGTTGTAAGAAGTTGGAAGGAAGGATGTTGTCACACAAGAACCAACACCCTTAAAAACTCTTGTTGAGGCTGCCACTCAAATGGAAGTAGTTGATCCAGAGGTTGATACAATTCCTGATCACAACCTGGAGGACCTTGAAGAAACTCCAGAATAGTCTCAACTCATAGAACTAATCTAGGAATAAGTTAAACTGGAATAGGATGCTATTACACAAGAACCAGCATCCCCAAAATTTTCTATTGAGAACACAATACATACTGAAGGTTGTTGGGATGGGATTCAAAAGAGGGTTACTGTTACAAATAACCAGTATTCCTGAAATCATTTGTTGATGCAGCCACATAGATAGAGGTTTCTAAAATATTGATGACAGAAGATGCTGCTACACAAGAACCAACATTTTCAATCACCTTTACTAAGGCTTCCACACAAAAAAAGATTGCTGTAGCACTAATGGAGAAGGATAATGTCACACAAGAACCAACATCTCCAAAACTTATTACTAAAGTAGCCATGCACGCAAAGACTGAAACAAAATTGAGCAAGGATGAAACTGTTACACTCCCAATTCAAGGAGAGAAGGATGAAACATTAGGTGATAAGGTAGGAATCCAAATTCCTCAAGAATTTGTTTCAGATTTTGGTGATGAAAAGAATGTAGAGCTTTCATTGTTAAAGGTGGAAGTAAATAAGTGGAAAGATCATGTGGATCGATGTCAGTAAGGAATGGTTCCTCTTGTTGAGGACATAAAAAATATTAAGGAATCGAGGGAAAAATGGGTAGATGAGCTAATTTTTCAAAAGTTCCGTTGGGTTGAGGTACAAAAAGAGTGGAAGGAATTGAAGAAATTCAAGTCCAAACAGAAGGAGAAAGAGGAACTGTGTGCCCTCTTCCAGTAATTGATGAGTTTAAGATCTCCATCTCCCTCATATCTAGTATTTTTGTATGAATAATTAACTTTGTTTAAATTAAAATCCTTAAAGGAAGGGAGACCTTATAAATTGACACCCTCTGCCCAATTTTTTGAGACCTTTATGGAAATCAGTTTCACTGAGAAGAACCTGTTATGTGAATTTTATTTGCATGAGATGGCCTACCCTTTGGACCTTCATTCTAACCTTGCTCCTTACTTAGGAGATGTCCAATTGAGGGCCTTTTTCTCTTTTGTCAACAATCATGTGCAGTGGGAGAGGACCTTTCAGACAACCTCTCAGAATGAGGCTAACTCCAATCTGTGGATTCGGAGTGAACCTCAATATCCTCGGCTTCTTGTTACTCTTCAGGAAAAGAGGCTGGCATCTCCCATTAAAACCCAATAGCTGATTGAACTACAAGAAAAGGTCATCTCTACTTGTGTTGACCATATTTCTAAACAACAACATCTAGCCCTGGAAGGCAGTAAGAATAGATGACAAACTTCTTCTTCAGCATTAAAGAAAAGGGACCCTTATTGTTTTAAAAACTTTAAACATGCACTCCCTAGGGTCGAAGGATATGTGGATTGTATGAAGAAGTGTGGAGTTCATTGGATAGGACTTAAGTTTAAGTTTCCAATCATTTGGTGGCCAGCAAGGACATACAAGGACGATTTTTCAATGACTAAGGAAGAGGAGAAGAAGTGTTGGAAATATTGGGTGGCCTGTAAGGGATATATGGATGGGAGTGAACCTCCTAAATACTCCTACAATTTTTCCTCTCTCTATGAACGAGGTACAATTCTAGAATCAAGTTCATATTAGTGGAAGTTGTTGCATGAGGAAATGCTCATGATATTTAGGGGGAAATGTTGGGTCCTGAAATACCCCTTTTTGAACACACCTATTATACCCTTTTTCCTTGTCTTACTTCATTTTATGCACTAGACAGATGTTTTCCGCTCACATTGAGCCTTGAATCTTTACAAGTATGATTAATTATTGTTTTATGTTATTAATTCCTATGATTGTTATGTTCAGAACTCTGTCTCTTGAATTATGCCAACATATCGTGATTTCATAAAGATAGTTCAAGCTTTGAGAAACAAAGGTGTAGCAGACCGATTGATTTGAAGAGAAGATGAGCTTTTGGTGCCAGCTCTTACCTTCCAGTCCCATCTCCACACGCTGGACGCAAATAGAGGTCAGTATTCCACACATAGAGGCAACAAACTTAGCCACGACAACACACCATTGCTTAAGGCATAGCTGCATCAGACAGGGTATCTCTTATTAATTGGTTTCGTCTATTCACTAATGGCTCGAGCAACCATAGATTCCCTATATTATCTACTTCCATTCATTTTCACTCATAGCTGTAACAGCTCGTTGTAACAAGCCATCCTGAAGATCGTAGATCATCATGGCTTCCCGATATTGGTGAGTGAATGTTATGATTGTTCATGTATAAATATGGGCAAATATTCTGAGCTAAGGGTTGGTTGATTATTGATCAGATTGTGTAAGCTGTGACAGTGAGTTGTAATTTGTCATTTTAATATAAGGAGCAGGATTCTTCTGGTTTCTGCGTCTTAACTTGTGTTAGTTATGGTGTCTCTGTTCGAAGGTTGGGCCCACCTTCCATAGAGATTTCCGAGTTAATTAGATGTTTTGATTGTTTTGTTGTGTGGTGTGGAAATTTCAGTAAATGCATTATTTACAGTTAGATGCAACAGTAATGACTTACCATTGTAATTCCTTTGATAGTAATGTTTTCATTTCCTTTAAGTTGTAACTGCGTGGTGTGATAGTCGACTATGTAGGTTAGTTTCCATTATGCATGTGTGCCAATAGCTGTTACAGTCAAGCTCATCTCCAGTTCCTTTCAATTACTTGTCTTTCTCAGGTTTGCTAATTTAGTCAGATTATGGTTTAGAGTTTGTTTAGTTCAATTGTTGTTGTTTCCAATTCTTATATTAGTTGAATTAAACTGGTTATGATGGGTTTACATATAGTCTGATAATGTTAGGATTTAACTTTCTACAAAAGTAAGTCTAGTTATCTATTTCTAAATTCTTTAATTGCTGGATTGATATTGTAGGAGGTAATTTGATTTATAAATTCCTACGTGGGTAATTTAGATTAGTTTATCTATGATAGGATTTTGACTGAGCATATAGGTAGGACACTTAATATTTCATTCATTTGATCAGCTACTTAGTGTTTATGCACAAACAATGTGAATTATCTTTGAAATAAAAAGACTTCCCTGGGTTGACAATTTATATTGACCATTCTGTATGTTAGCTGTAATTAACTTGCATATAGAGTGACCAACAGTTGTAATAATGAGAAAGTACCAAAATTTATTATAGAGAGCATCTAGGAATCCAACGTGCATGTTAAACATGCGTCCCCACTCTCCTGGAAGTTGGGGAAAGTTAATTCCTTGCAGATGTGGAGGAAGCATCATTAAGTACCATCGAAACAAATTATTCGCTATCAATTAATCCAAAGTCACCATAGTTTATGCCACCACAAAGGTTTTGACCATGATTTTCATAAAGAGCGCCTTCTAGGGATCCACCCAAACCATAAATTATGTTAACATTTGAACCATATCCTTGACTATGCATTAAAATAAAAGTAGATCAAAGGTTAAAAATTGGTGTTCAAATGGTGTCATATCCCTGCACATTGAATCAATTATGCATTAGCGGGTTTCTAATTAAGCCAACAAACCTATATCTAATACCTTAGGAATGTTTACAAAAAAAATTAATTCTAATGCTAGATTTCCCACTAGTTAAACGTATCTATACTAATGCTAAGCATTCATGCTAAATAAACATTAATGAATTATGATGCAACGATTATGCTAAATATTTATAATAAGGAACCATGTTAAGGATGGAAAACATATACAACAAAAAGTGTAATGACATAGAGGAAGACTGGTTATAAACTCCTTATAAACAGATTATAAGTAAGAGTATGAATTTTACTCTATTAATAACAAACTAAGTCATATAGGGACTTATAATGATAGAGATATTAAAAAAAGAGTTTGAGATGAGAATTGTAAGTTGAAGGTTATGAGTACACATCTCTGATAAATATTTACTAAAATAAAATGTTTAGAAATCTTGATATGTTACAAGTGGTATTAGATCCATGGGTACAACACTGTGTGACCTATGGACTCATTCACGTTATTGCAGACTAAAATTTCTACATTTTGTAAACTAATTGAAACATTCATTTTCCTCTTCAAGGTAACCCATGAAACTGCCAGATGCAGTGACAATCAAACCTGCCAAATCAGCTAGGGAATCAAACTTCAATTTTGGGACAACTATATGATTTAATCTTGAGAATTGCAAGAAATAGGGATGAGTTGGAAAGGGCTTAGGAAACACTAGAAGGATAAGAGGAATTTCTAGATCATTTACAAAATCAATGAAAACGACACTAGAAAGAAACACCAAGATAACAATGAGTGCTTAAAGAAATTCTAGCCAACAAGTAGAGTAGGAAGCACCCCAACATGAACGAGAACTGTGGGTTGAGTTAGACAATGATCAGAAAACCATTACACCCTTAGAACTATTAAAAACTATGCAAAGTATGAAATATGAACTATAGAGCATTAAGGCAGATAACATGAAGGATATACAATCTCAACATGAACTTAATGCAATATTACTGAGGAATATGACTGAAATTTAACAAAATCCAACACATACTTTGAGTAATGTGGTGGGAAGAACTTATAAAAATGAAAAAGATAGGGATGAAGAAAAATCTAAATCAATTTCCTCTCATTAACCTAGAAAAGAATAAGCTACAACACCAGCTCAACTACATCCTCATCTCCACCTAGATACAGTAAAAAGTCTAAACACTCACACAACTCTAAACTCAAAGGGGAATTAAAAAAGATTAAGGCACCAGTTTTTGAAGGTGAGTTAGATTCAGGAGAAAAGGACGAGGAATCACTACTTGGTATGTCTAAATATTTTCATGTCCGTTCCTATCCAAGCGAATTAAAATATTGTCTAGCAATTTATAACCTAAATGAAAAAGTTGCACGATGGTGGAGGGATTTAAAATTGACCAAAGGAATAAAAGAAGGTAAGATTGATTGGGAAGAATTTAAAATATCATTTAAGAGAAATACTCATATGAAAGATTTTATGATAAGAAAATCAAGGAGTTTCATGAGATGAAAATGGCTTCTATGATGATGGATGGACATATCACTAAATTTTTAGAACTACAACATTATGTACCCTACATTAAATAAGAGAATATAAAAATTCAAATATTTCTAAGTTGTTTACCAACTTATTTTGTGAACAAAATAGAAATTGATACTCCTAAAACTTTGGATGAAGCTTTGTATACGGATGGATTTTGTTATGAGCATAACCAAAGTAGATCAGAAAATACGGAAATAAATCGAAATATAAAAATATCCTATTCAGAAAAAAAGAAAGAAGGGTTATAAACCAACTTTTCACATAAATCAACATAGCATATTTCCAACAAACAAAAATCTTCAGAATACCAAATTTGCTGATAAAAGTGAGTATTAGTAAAATATTCCAGCTCAAAGTGGTACAAAACAAACTTCTTTCACATGAAACAAAACAAATCCAAGAACAATGCAATGATTTGAATGTCAAGGGTCTCATTAGCTTAGATATTCTCCAAATTGAAAGAACAAGGTCTTAAACAATTTGTAGGAAGATCCTACAGTTGATGGCATTGACCAAGTACCTTGAATCTATGCAGCATTGGAGCAATGCCAACATGAATTCCAACCATCTATGACTGAAATAGAAGGTAAGGTTTTCACACATTCTGTTTCAATTTTGATTGACCTAGGAGCATGTCATAGTTACATCTCTCATGTAATAGTAGAAAAATGTAAACTACGGAAACTTAAATCCCCAAAACCATGGCTGGTACAGTTAGTCACTGGCACTAAAAGAAAATTTTCAAAACTGATCAAAGGTTGTTCTTTAAATCTAAATGGCTTGGAAAGTAGTGCATATTTAAATATTCTATCATTGGGTTCCTATGACGTTTTAATTGGGAAAGACTAGCTGGAAAAACATCATGTCATTCTAAACTATGTACGATAGATCTATTCCATACAAATTAAAAGAAGTATTAGAAAAGGATGTAAAGTTTATGCAGAGAGTTTTTAGATCTGTAATGAAGAAATACAACAGAAATAAATGATATTCTAGTCTTATCCAATTTTAAATAAGTGTTTCCAGGTGAAATACCTGGACTTCCACCTAAAAGGGATCTAGAATTCTTTATACATTTTGTTCCTGGGGCAGTATCGGTATCCAAAGCACCCAATTGGATGAGTGCTAGAAAATTGGTAGAGTCAAGAATCCAACTGTAAGAATTAGCTGAGAAAGGATACATTAGGCCAAGTGTATCACCTTAGGGAGCCTTGATTCTCTTTGTGAAAAATAAAGATGGGACTATGAGAATGTGTATTGATTAACGTCAACTTAATAAATTGACTATCAAAAATAAATATCCCCTCCCTAGAATTGATGACTTGTTTGATCAGGTTGGAAAGGATAAAATACTCTAAGATATATTTAAGATTGAGATATATCCAAGTGAGGATTTGAGAAGAGGATATTGCAAAAACTACTTTCAGAACTAGGTACATGCATTATGAATTTGTGGTAATGCCTTTTGGTTTAACCAATGCACCCACAACTTTTATTTGCTTGATGAACAACTTCTTCATCCAATATTTAGACAAGTTTTTTTTAGTATTCATAGATGACATTTTGATCTACTCAAAGAATGAATAAGAACACGTTGAAAATTTGAATATAGTTTTACAAATCTTGCGAGAACATCATCTTTATACCAAGTTCTCTAAATGTGATATCTTCAAGAAAGAAATTTAGTACCTTGGGCATATTATATCTGAAGAAGGTATAGCAATAGATCTCGAAAAGATCAAGGCGATATTGGAATGGCATACTCCATAGAATGTCTCAGATATAAGATCCTCATGGGGTTAGTTGGATACAATAGAAAGTTCATAGAATATTTTTCTAAAATAACTCGCCCTATTACTCCTTTGCAAAAGAAATAAGCTAAGTTCATTTGGAATCAAAGGTGTGAGGTTAGTTTCAGACAAAAATTAAAGAAATACCTGACAAAAGAACCTGTGTTAAAAGTAGCTGACATGGATAAATATTTTGTAGTATGTATTGATGCATGCAAGGAAGGTTTATGTATTTTATTGATACACGATGACCATGTAATTGCATTTGAATCCTGAAAACTAAAAGATGGTGAAAAAAATTATGCAACTCATGACCTGGAATTGGGTTCTATCATAGATGACTTAGGGATGTGGAGACACTACCTTATTGGGAATAAATTTCTGCTATAAACATATAACATGAGTCTAAACTATCTTTTTGAACAACCTAACATAAATTCTAGACAAGCATGATGGTTAGTCTTCATTAGTGAATATGATTTTGAACTAAGACATATAAAAGGTAGGGAAAATAAGGTTGCATATGCCTTGAGCAGCAGAGTCCACCTTCTTCATGAATTTTCCTTGAGTTAACAGGGGAAAAACTAAACCCAAAAATTAGATCAGCATTGGAAAATGATTCATTTTATGCTGAAATTAGAACAAAATTGCAGAAAATGGGTATATTTTATTGATGAAAAAGGGTATATTTGGTCAAAAGGTAGGTTGTGCATTCCAAAAAAGCATATATTCGTTAACAAATTTTAACAAAATTTTACAGGAAACCATATTAAGGACATCCGAGATATCAAGAGATGATTACCACAATCAAGAAATATTATTTTTTTCCAAAAATGATAATTGATACAGCTGATTTCATAGCTAGATGTTTGGAATGCCAACAAATTAAAACTAAACATCAACACCCTGCTGGTATGTTATAACCGTTACCTATACCAGAGTGGAAATAGGAAGTAATTAGTAAGGATTTCATAATAGGTTTACCAAAAAGTAGAAAACAAAATGACTCTATCATGGTAGTGTTAGACAAGCTATCAAAATCTACGCACTTCATTCTGGTAAACTTAACCTATAAAGAAGTTAACATTTCTAAAATTTTTCTGCGAGATATTTTTAGATTGCATGGAATCCTAAAGGAAATCATATCTGACAGAGATTCTAAGTTTTAAACAAGTAATTTTTAGAGGCTTCTATTTGTAGGTTTAAAAACTCAATTGAATTTTATCACCACATGCCATCCACAAACTGATGGAAAGACAAGACATGTTAACCAAATCCTTGCAGACCTATTAAGAATGTATGTATGCAGAATCCTCCAAAATGGGAGGATTATCTGCATTTGGATGAATTTGATTATAATAATGGCTACCAGGAATCCACTAAGATGTAACCTTTTGAAGTTTTATATGGAAGAAAATGTAGAACCCCAGTTACTTGGGATGATACAATGGATAGGATTATGTTAGGTAATGATTTGCTTGAAGATTTTGAAAATATGGTTAACAGGGTAAAGAAAGAATTAAAAGAATCTCAAGATCGACACAAAATTTATGTTGATAAGTTTCACAAAGATAAAGAGTATAAGGTAGGTGATCATGTTTATTTAAAGGTGAAAGCAAAAAGAAGCACACTTAGACTAGACAAATGCAACAAATTGGCAACAAGATATCGTGGACCCTTCAAAATTATAGCAAAAATAGGCCCATTTGCATATCAGCTGGCCTTACCAACTCACATTAAAGTCCATGATGTACTCCATGTATCTCTTTTAAAGAAATATGCATATGATCCTAAACATATTATTGATTCGAATCTATTACAAGTGGAACCCGAAGGAGAATTTCTGCCAGAACTAGAATGTATACTGGACTGAAGGGAAACACAGCTTAGGAATAAAACTATCATTCAGGTGAAGGTGCAATGGAAGAACTTCAGACGTGAAGAAGCTACATTGGAAAAGGAGGATGGTATGAGAGAGGCCTATCCTTTTCTTTTTTGATGAATAAACATTGGGACAACATTGTTTTTAAGAGGGGTGGGATGTAACATCCTAAAATCCCCCCCCTAAACATACTATGTATATAAACTATGTTTTGGTTAAGTCATAGGGTTGAACCTATAAATGATGCAAGGCATCATGAAATAAGATACTTTTTATAAGCAAAGTGGATTTTTTTTTAATAATTATAGCAACTTGATATGGGACAACTAGTTTTAGATGGGGACCAAGCTTACTAGGAGTTTAATACTTATTAGTGTAATTAAAGTTTAAAAAGGGAAAATATTAATAATATATTTATATTTAAAAATTTACATAATTGTGAGGAAATAAAAGAAAAAACCTAACTTCCTCCTAATCCTAGAACTTATTTTTATTCTATGGACTGACTACTCATTGAGGCTGGCTATAATCATTATTCTGATAGAAAATGACTCTTTAATCCTCTCCTTTGAATTTCTTCTTTGATCATAATTTTCGAACTAGAAAGAGAGAGAAATCCCTCTTTTAAAAATATCATAAGAAGATAACAATGGATGGTAGATGGAGGAGCTTGCAGAGGCAGATCTACCTATTTTCCTAAAAAGGTCTAGCCTAGATTTCTATCTGAGTACTCAGAGTCATTTTATTCTAGCTGTGTGGATTGGAAAGAGAAAATTCATTAAAGAGGGAGATTTTGCAAACAAGGAAATACAAAAGGTTAAGTAAAGGGAACCTGATGGAAGCATCTACCTAAGGACAAGAAATTCACATAAAAAACCTTAAGTCTAGATTACTAGTAAGCTTCATTCAACTTGGGGGTGATGTATGCAAGGGTTGAAAGACTATGAACAGTTCCATATATCTATGGTAGGGTGGAACTGGGCAGTCCCATATCAAGTTGCATGCAAGTGTTTCAGATAAGTTTATCTAAGATTTCGATGTTTCCTTTGTTTATAAGTTGATTTTAATGTATCTTACCCTAACTTTCAGACTCATTTATTTAGTTTTGAAGAAAAGTATTTTTATGAATAGTTAGTTCTAGTATTTAATTTTGTTACTATGCAGCTTTCTTGGAATGAAATGAAGTATTTTAATTATTTTATGTTATAACATTACTAGGGTTTTGATAGTATTGCTCCAATAATTTTATTGGCTTGGAAAAATTGCGTTATAAATTAGTATTTCTAAGAAAATGAAAAAAATTATCTATTTCATAATATAGATCAGGATTGGAATTATTGTTATTTGTTTGAATAACTTCTTCATATTATAATATTTTTATGTTAATAGACTCGTTAAGATTTAGATATTAGTTTTACTCAACATGTAACGAG
>LPNX010092333.1:0-95080 GCA_001517045.1 Pseudotsuga menziesii | reverse complement strand
TATATAGATATATATATATATATATATATATACATATACATATACATATACATATACATATACATCCTTGCAAGAAGAAAATTCTTGTTGAAGTTTTGATTAGGTTAATAAAAAGATAAAACCCCAATAATTGCTAATAACCCTTGTAATTAGTATATTTATTTATAATAATATACAGATACAAAAACTTAAACCTAGTTCCATACATGTTACTTGTAATAAGTAGAGAGATGCAAAACAAATCGATATAAATGAATTATAAACCACACAAAACTAATAATATTCATCTTCCTTCATTTAACACATATGAGATAGTTAAATAATAGAGTATAAAAAACCTAAATATGCTAAGGAATATCCTGAAAACATAATGCTCACATTCTTATTTAAAAAAATAGGATGCAAACCAAAATATTTATATCCATTGAGAAATTCATTAGCAGTAACCTCCCAAAACAAGTCGCCTATAACACCATGGAGAATTTAGTCTTCAAATTATAAATAAAAATAATGCATCCTTATACTACCCCATAAATTTGTAAGGATCATAGAAAATACAAACATACAAAACTGTTAACCACAGCATGCATATAATAAACACATAATCTATGCATATTGCATTAATTCCGTTCATAACACATCAACAATAGTAAAGTAAATTATGTAATCAACATAGGGTTTAAAACCTAGATTTTATATCCATAAACCCTGAACTTAAATAACATCCAAATCTCCACGACGAAGACAAAGGGGGATCAAAACCATTTGTATTTTATTCACAATACATAAATATATACATTTGAAACCCCGAGGGAGTAAACCATAACATTCAAAAGACTCATACAAATACGTTCAACACCCCCTCTATGTTGAACAATAATTCCATATGAACCTCAACCATCTCGAGTCTGTAAGGAAAATGACAAGTAACCAAAAATGATGAGCAATATCACCTTATGACCAACCGAGAAAGAAAACCCCAAATTGTTGCAGAGATTAACTCAAGAAAAATCAAATTCAATATGCTTGACCTCCCATAGAACATCTCCCTTTAACCATCATAAACTCCTTGGTATGAGATCGAGTTTGGAGGCTTACTGGAAAAAGTAGAAGCCAAAACCCTCCCACCAAGCCACCGATTCATTCTTCGAATGGGATGGGATTTAAATTGGAAACACTTCCAAAGGAAGTGGAGTTACGATTTGGGAAAATTAAATAACTTTGCATAAGAAAAAAATATATATATCAAAGAAATAAATGAGGCTTACCTCGGTATCACCGAATAAGAGCCATGATAAGATTCAATCCTTCAAGCCAACACATCCATAACCACGCTTGAACAAGAAAACAACTTTAAAGTTGAGAACTGGAAATACTAACAGGAAAAGCGCTGAGTGAACAAGCAAGTCAAATTTTGAAGGAGTGAGGCCTTTTCCCATTCACATTACACCCTCTAAAATTACTTAACCAACATACAATATTGGGTTGTTAGTTGACTATCACAATCGAAGCCATAAGGGCCAATATCTAGCCTAGTTGAGCCAAAACCCTAGTTGAACGATGAGCTTTGCAAATGCGATAACAAATGAAAAGGGGGAAACCCTGTTGCAATAATGAGAAAGTACCAAAATTTATTATATCAACCAACTAGGAAGTGAACATCCATGTTAAAAATGTGTCCCCACTCTCTTGGAAGTTGGTGCAAGTTAATGCCTTCACATGGAGCCTTGCATATGTGGAGGAAGCGCCATTAAGTACCATCGAAACAAATTATCCACTATCAATTAAGCCAAAGTCACCATATTTTATGCCACTACAAAGGCGTTGACCACGATTTTCATAAAGAGCACTTGCTAGGGCTCCACCCAAACAATAAATTATGTTAACATTCAAACCATATCCTTGACTATGCATTAAAATAAAAGTAGATCAAAGGTTAATAGAATGGTGTCCAAATGGTGTCATATCCTTGCACATGAAATCAATTATGCATTAGCGGGGTGTTAAGTAAGTCAACAACCCTAAATCTAATACCTTAGCAATGTTTACAAAAAAATATTAACTCTAATGCTAGTTTTCCTGCTAGTTAAACATATTTATAGTAATGATAAGCATTCATGATAAATAAACATTAATGACTTACGATGCAACAATTATGCTAAATAATTATAATAAGGAACCATGCTAAGGATGGAAAACATATACAACAAAAAGTGTAATGTGATAGAGGAAGACTGGTTATAAATTCTTTTTAAAGAGATTATAAGCAAGAGTATGCATTCTACTCCATTAATAACAAACTAAGTCATATAGGGACTTAGAGTGATAAATGTATTCAACAAAAAAAGAGTTTGAGATGAGAATTGTAAGTTCAAGGTTACGAGTACACATCTTCAATAATTATTTACTTAAAAAAAGTATTTGGAAATTTTGAGATGTTATACTTTGACAATTAATTTGTACAATTTACTAAATTATAACATTGCAGATGGATTTATAGACACCATACCCCTTTCTAGGGGGCCTCTGAATCCATCTGAAGTGTTAAAATTTAGTAAATTGTAATGTTGTAGATGGCTTAATCTAATATCTAGTTTAATGTTCTTATCATGTCTATATTTTATTTCACCACTTTTGTTTTTGTATTATACCTTCGATAGATCCACCAAGTTGTGTCACATGTGTCATCATAGTGTATAAGTTGAATTGAGTCTTGGATATTTTTCCTCTTTCCCATGGGCATTGTCATGTAATGAAGTTGGTTTCATTATGTTCATCTTGTCGTACTGGTCACATTCATATTTTTTTTGAACAAAACCATGGTCATTTAACCCTCTTGGCAGTCTATTAAAGTTTTGACAAGTTCATGTATTTTGTGTCATGTTATTTAAAAATTGTCATTTTCACAACCTCCATTAATTTTCCATATGCATAGATTCATCATGTTTCTCCTTGTACATGTCCTATTGTGACATTGGTGTAATTGTGTTTGGCTCAACGTATTGGTCTCATTCATATTTTGTTTGAACAACACCATTGTTGTTTGACCTTATCGTCAATCTATCAAAGTTTAGGTAAATTTGTATTTTGCATCAATATATTAGCTAAAAATTGTCAATTTCACAACCTTCATTGATTTTCCTAGGAAACTATCAAAGGTATAGCTCTATATTATTTGATATTTTTTTCATCAAACCATTCCATCATGCATTCCAACAAATAACGCTCATTCCACCTTATATTTCCATTTGTAAATACTAATACATGCCATTATACTTAGTTTATGTATTAACATTGAACCAATAAATGATCAATATCTTCCTCTTCTTTCTTACACAATCTATAGGAACTTGGCCCATGCCTTACTTTTTTTAAGGACATCCAATGCCAAAGTTTTCCTTTACTTTATATATTTTTTCCTCTTTTTCACTTCTTCCTCACATGGTCTGATATAATAATTTTGTATTAAAAGTACACTACGATGCATTTTTTGACTAAAATAGAGAGTCATATTTTGATCTTAATTAGATGTGGGCCTATGAATATCCCACAATGAATACCTTCCATTTTTATATGATACATACTTCTAACCCTAGATCATTTTCCATTGCCCATCCCCTTATTGCATAGTAGTGTTCATAGAATCAACTACATTATCTAGATAATACCATAATTAAATTGTGTTCAATATAATTACTAATTATTGGGAATATTATCATTCCCAATAGAACTCAATGAGGGATCGAAGTTTCAATCTCACCTTTTTTCCATTTCCAATGTGTCACCTGTTAGCCAAGTCCCTGTAAGATGGAAGGATTGTACGAGCACTTTCCATATAATTATAACAGAATTTACATATATTTTTATTATATTTATTATCCATTCTTTCAATGACATTGATTCCAATTATTTCTTGTAAAATGACCTTGTGTTAAATCCCTCACAATGGATGAGCCTCCATTTTCTTACAACAAAATAACAATAAAATTAAGTAAACAAATTAAATTCCTTTCTCCCTTAGAACCCAAAACCCCTTTGTTAAATCTTACCCCTCTTTTATTTACATTTAGTTTTTCATAGTGGGGACATTAATCAGAGGGAATGTTGAAAAATGAAGGTGTCTCCGAAGGTTTATGGAAAGTTACCAAAATTTGTAATTTCTTAGAAATATTTTAGAGGGAATTTTCAGGGCTATCACTGGCGCCATGCGAGGGTTCCTCCATCTCATTCCATATTCCTTTTTAGTTATTCCTGCCCTTTTTCTCTAGATTCAGGTGCATTTTCTATCTTGCATTCTCCTTTGTCCCAGTTATCTTGCAAAACATAGTGGCATCTGGCTTCTTCAATCCCATCATTGCAATGGTTACATAAGTACTTTGTTTACTCAGATTATTGTGTATGCTAAAACCCTAGGAAGAAATTACTTTCCCTGCTAAATGAACTCCTCTATGGTTTGTTGCTTGATGAGATGACAATTTAAAATAAAATATAGATTTTCCTTTGGTTAAACGCTAAGGATAAATAATTTATCCTTCTTCAACAAAATCCCTGTATTCTTTACACTTAATATGTACATAAGTCTAAAATTATTATCTACTTAGGTTGTATGGTCATGGTCCTGTATTCTTTCATAATAATAACTATTTTTTTTCTCCATTTAATTCAATGGACTATTGTTTTCCATTCTAACAACTACTTAATTAATTCTCCCTGGTATTTCATTTCTCCACTTGTGCCATTGTTAGAAGGGAGGCATGCATCAACTTATAATACTCCCATCTTTATAGTAAACACTCCCACCCATATTGTAGTGATAGATGGATATTCTGCCATAAGGGTTTCTTGTTGTGACCCTGAACTCCATCATCGAGTGCAGGATTTCCCATATGTCCTTCAACTTTGAGAAATCATACCATGTCTCCTACCTCAATTTCTTACACATACAAGCAATCAACTATATAATAAACTTTAATTAACAAGCAATAGATCTCGATCCCTCCAACTGTAAAAATTTCCCAATACAAAGCAATAATAATGAATGCCTTCTTAGTATTGCCACTATCTGGAAATTACAGTTGTAAAACAAAATTAGGAAAACAAACTTTTACCTCCAAAGAGATGCTCCCAATGGAAATTTCAAACCTTCATAATAGACACCCTGATTCTACTTGGTCAATGGGAAATTTCTAGGTGTATGTCCACAAAATTACTTAATTTTTCCAAGAAAGAGTATCTACAACTAGAAAACGATTTGCTTACAACCTCTCTTTTACAAATCTCCCTGTAATCTAGTGACCTACATCCATTTGGATATGTCTATAATCTTATCACAAAAAAAAAGTTGCAATGATTCAGACAACGATATCTAGTTGGGAATTTTCTCCATCTATTGTTGGAAATGTAATCACTCTAGTTTTGATTATGATCTCATTCTGCAAAGTTATATTGGAAGGATAGGGTGATTTACACCCTAATATTGGGTTTCATCCAACTCATAATTAATTGTATCTTCTTTATGTTGAATTCCATTGGCGAATTCAACACAACTATAGATCAATTTCAACTCAATCAATTTCCCTTTTCTTCCACTATTTTTGATCCACGATCCATCATTTGAATAATTTCTCAATGTAAAGAAATATCCAAACACACGTAGTGAATTCAATTCTACTAAGGCTTCAACAACAATTCCAATACCTGTAATGGTAAACAGATAATTTTACCCCATGCATAAGAAGCCTAAATTGCCTCTCTCCCTTGAATAAGATCTATGATAGATAAATAACCAAATCTATCATTAGATTCAGATTTCATGCATATGCTATAAATATTTTTTTCACACACATTTTTCACACAAAGATAATACAAAACAACATGAAATTCTAATTCATTCATAAAATCGTGTACATACATCTACTCAGAACCTTCATTATGATTTATCCACTCTTCATCCTAATTCATCATTGATTTTTTCCATACTTAATGCCTTATAGGATTACGCAATTATAAGCAAAATATTTTAAAACTAGTCATGGTACAAATCCACAATATTCTCAACAACACTCCTATCTCTGGGATGTCCATATCCACAAGATCTTCTTGAGATATTTCACACACCCTAAGATATTTTTCAAAATCCTCACAACCCACTCAATCTCTCCAATCTTGGTTTAAACATCAACATTCAATTACATACATTCCAATCCAAATCCAAGTAACCTTATATTATGCAATTCATCTAGAGAAAATACAAAACATAATAAAATTTTAATAATTTCCCATTAGGGAACACACTTCTCTAGGAAAATAAAAATCCCCCTAGTCTCTAGAATCTGTACAATAATTTGAAAGAAGGATTCTCTTGCATAAAAGTATTATAATAACCTTGTTAGCATCCATAAAACAAATTATTGTATTTTTTCCCTCTTATTGTCTTTTAATATCAAAAAGTACTATATGATTAGGAGAGTTTCCTATCTCAACTAACAACTAGGTTCAATTCCTAACATGAATAGGTATCCTTTTCTACAATAAAATACAAATTTACAACAATAATTTCCACATTTTGGTGTCTAGTAAATGTTACAAAAGATGCATTTTATTTCTACATATTTACTTTAATTTTATTATATTTTATTTCAACAATAAAAACCGCAAAAACTACAGTGGAAATTCTGGTAGAGTTGAATTTTTCATAAACTTGATTTTGAACCTATTTTGAGATAAAATGCATCCAAAAATTAGGAGGATGGACAAGAAATTGCCAAAATTTAGTCCTAGATATCCATTGTTTCTTGGATTAGGATTGGATCTTAATTGAAGTGTAGAGGTAATGTATTTTACTTTTTTCTTGAGGGATTCCAATTGTTGTCTATCAATTAACAATATTCAAGTAGGATTACTTTGATCTCTATCCAATATTGGTTTTAAGTTGTAAGAAAATTTTGGAACTAAGCCTACTAAAATCCACAATGTCACAATTATCACAAAACACTATAAAAATATCAAATATCATATATTCTTTGAGGATGGTCATTAAAAGATGTACAATTAAAGTCATTTCCAGAATCATAGTCTAAAGATTTGATTCACAATTCACAAATTATTAAGCTTATAGTTTTTGATTGGAAGGAAACTCTTTTTAACAATTCGATGGACAAATTGTTTATCATATTGGAAGGATTATTGGAGCTTCGATTTCTTTCAATCCTAGGGATATACAATAATTGAGGATTATGTCTCCTACAAGCTCTAGTTTATTAAAAATGGATGGTTCTTCATAAAACTTAGCTTAAATTTCCTTAACTTTTTACCATTACGTGTGAATCACTAATCCTATTTCTCTGTATGTTATATTATACACAATAGATCACTTAATAATTAACTAAATACACGGGGGTTTCACTTAGTGAGCATGCACCATAACACATTCGTTCATAGGATATTAAAGAATACCCCTAATACACCATTATAATTTAAAAAACCCCTATATTTTACCAAATATCCTAGGTATCATTTTTCTTGTGAAATTTTTTATACTCCTATTTATTTTTAATACCAAATAAAATTTGAAAATCACTAGGGGTGTTGCATGTAAATTAACACTACCAATTGCGAATTTATAATCATATGCATAAATTGGATGTTTAGAATCTACAAAAAGAATCTAAATTTAATTATTGTCCTCATTTTCTTTAGACTAATTTCACAAAGAGATATACATTAGAGGGACCAAGCAATAAGGAGGTGAAGCCTTGATCCTAAGGAGGCTCCCAATCCAAAGTTGAGGCTACTTTGTAAAAGTTCAATGCAATCATATGATGAAAACTTGGCACAATGCCAAGAAGGCTAGAGGATGTCCAAGACCAATTCAGGGGGTATGTGTCCAAGGTTCCACCAAATTTCAACCAGCACTTCCTACTGTTGTTGTTTGGTGGTCAAGGAAACTGCCATCATGTACTTTTAAATAGGAGAAATTATGGTAATGCATATGTGATGTGATCCTTGAGAAATTAATGAGGTGAAATCCACATTGGTAGACAACATACCTTTCTCACATGTGTATAAGAAGTATATTGTAAATGTCTTGTGTAACCTGTCAAAAAGGAGTTTTTATTTATTTTTACAAATATTGCAAAAAAAAACTGATATTGGTGAGAAAATCAAGTGATATAGAGATGATTTTGTTCTAAAGAAGAACATAGCTATTTTAATACTATAACATTAGTCACCACAATCCTTGTGGAGGACAAGCAGTTCCACTGGAAAGTAATCTAAATGATGGTCATACCTTTAAAATTCTCAAAATGGTACTCTGAATAGATAGTGTGGGGCCTCGGCATGTTCTGGTATTTCTTTAAAAAAAATACCCTGTAGAAAAAGTATTGCATTTGTGTTTTTGCGACCTTGTAGAAATTTGAAACAATTTAAAGTTATTTAAGGCTTTCTTCAACCATTCAAGGCTATATGTGTAATTATTTCAAACCCTTTCAGGGACATGTATGGTCTTTTTATAGTGTTTAACAGGAGTAGGGATATTTCATATATTTTTAAAAACTACAACTCAATTTATTTTCCACAAGTTTCTTATAAAAAAGTTTGTTGTTTCCTCTTGTTGAAATTCATAAAACTTCAGAACTTCAAAAGTCCATACACTTGACTTTTCCTTAATAATTCCAAATAAGTATAGGCCTAGCCATAGAGTCATTTTCACAACAATCTGGAATCAATCAACCAATGAACTTCCATTCCTCTTTACATATTGTCCCACTTGAACAACACAAGATGTGAAGTTGTAGTTGAATCAAATTTGGAAATCATATGAAGCAACATTACTTACCTTCTAATTTCCACTTCAATAAATAGTGGCACTAGTAAGATGACATTACACAAACTACATAGCACACAATCAACATCATTAAATTTTCAACTATATTTTAATGTGATGGTCCTTTTAGCCTCAATTTTGTTTTTAATATTTATGTAGCTATTCATTTTTGTTTGCATGAGAGAACATTTTTCCAGCAAGAGCCACGTGGTGGCAATGTCCCCAACATTGCTACATGTCGTGGCAGGATAACTTGATAGTAAACAAACAATTTTGTAGTATGGAAAAAATATTTCAACATTCATTTATCTCGATTTTATTTTATTTTATTTTATCATCCAACATTTATTTATCTCTCTAATGCCTAATAAAGTAATTAATTTTTTTAATCAACATTCATTTCGAATTATTTTATTGATCAACATTCATTCCAATTTTTCATTATCTTCTCCATAATTCTTAGCGATGAATAAAAATGCATTATGATTCTTCGATTGTTTCTTAGAACTTCATATACTTTACATAAAACAAATATGTTCCATAAAGATAGAGATCAATGGATATTGTTTTAAAGGGGAGCTGTGATAGTATGTATTTCACGTTCTAATTCCTATATACAAGAGTCCTCGGTCATCTTAAGAAATGGAGAGATGCTCGTGATGTTAAGTAAAGGTGGTGAAATGATATTAGATAAGAGTTTCAATAATCAAATTTCTTCTTGGTTTTCATGAATTGAAATAAGGATGAACTATCCTCCTAGCAAAAAATCACAGTAGCATAGAAATAGTGACAAACAAAATTTATGTATTCGATATATTTGTGAATAGAACCATCTTATACTATAGATAATTCCAATGATAAACTAAGCATAGCTTATTGTACCAACCCCTTTATTCTTTCCAGCGTAATCCTGCCACCCAAAAGGTAAAAATATAAGATTCAAATCTACAAAGCTCCAAAACACATTTATTAATTGTTACTTTGTGTCCTCTACAGTGGAATTATCATAATAAATCAAACTGAGTGTCTGCTTGGGTGGCATAATAAATTTTTTTTTTAAATGTCAAATTGAGGTCAATTGGATGAATGTACTTGCAGTTCGGGCATGAAGGAAAATCCTTTTAAAACATCACAAACATGTGATACTGTGCATAGGTCAATGCAATAATTTCTTTTCTATTTTTCATCTAAGATATCAAACAAGTTATTTCCTCTAGCTACAAGCTTTTTCCTTCTGTTGCTGCTTCCACATCCGATAATTTTCTGGAATATTCCTTTGGATGTCCAAGTGGGTGATAACTAGAGATTGTACTTCTTTCTCTTGGATCATGCCAATCCTTCGATTTTTTGGATGATTTGTAATAATATATTTTCCTTGTCTATAATCATTGATGAATTCAATCACCAATAAAATAAACCATTAATAAAAGAGAAACACAACTTGTAATCAAGATAAAAATCAAAGAATCAAACAAACCTAGTGAATTCAATGACAACAACATCCAAAAAACCACGAATAAAAAGGAAAAATAATATGTAATCAAGTAAAAAGTAGGAGGAAACAAACCTGAAGATCTAAACATTGTTTCCATTATGATGGAAGTGGATACTCAATGTCAATCTCACTACCAATACTTGACAATTTCAGTTTTTGTCCACATACACCAATATCATCACCATGTTTAGAAATTCCTGAATTCCAACTCCATTTTCTCTTCTTAGATACGTATTCAAACATATTCTTAGATCCTACAAGCTTCTAACACTAAACCTTAAAATTTTTTACGGTTTCAAGGGGTCGACTAGGGTTTAAAGGAAAATGACCACCTTCCGGGGAGAGAAAATTTAAATCGATCTAAGCTACAAATTCATGCGAGAATTATCAAGGTCTCTCATATTATATAGAGAAACATTAGTGAAACTTTTAGGTGTATATTAACTCTGGGAGAGACATCTATACTAAATGTCATCGGATACTGCATAACCTCTCTTAAAGATGGAAGGAAATATTAAAATCCTTGGAAGTTTCTCTGCAAATTAAATTGTTGATACACTTATGTCATAATGTTCCATAACTCCCAAGTGGTGGAAACAAAATGAGAAGTGAGTGCATTTCCAATCAATAGTGAAATACTATATTAATGCAAACTAAAATCCATATCCAATATATATAAAATTCAAATATGATATACCTATGGTACATGAGTTGAGAAGCCAAACTGGTCCAGACCAAAAAACATAACATGAATCTATACAACGCCCTGAAGAGACATGCTTCAATTGCACAATTGAAGCTATACAAAACCTAGGAACTGAGGTGATAGGTGGAAATCCAAGCATATATGATTGAACCCAATGTGATTACACCAAAGTTGGTGAGAGAGTATCCCCATGACATGACTAGATAATAAATGCATCATTAAAATAGGCTCTCATTGGAGTAGATCCAGGAATGGGAAGGGTTGATCTTGTTGCACATTAAGTGACAGGTAGAATTTGGGATGACACTGCATGTGGAGAAATTGGCCTAGGTGACTTCAATTGCAATACAACAGGCCCCCGCGAAGTATTATTCTTTAACTTTTGTTTGTTCATCATATTTTCTGATAGGTGTAGACACTATCTCTCAAAATTAGATTTTCAGTAATTTCAAACTTAACTTCCTCATTGGAGGCAATGATGTTGTCTATCACCATCTCCAGAGAAGCATTATTGTGATTAGACAGAGAATCAATACATGTAATATGATACTCTTTATGTTCTTTAACAATAGACTATAGATTACATGGAACTAGACATCAATTAGATTTAATTACCATATATGTATAGATTTCTTTGCAATACATAAGATTGATTGGAAGAGGTATGCCATCATGATTTTGAAAAGGCTAGTTTTCCAACACTTTATTTTCTCTTATTTAAAAGTGATTGTGATTAGTGTCCACCTTCCTTTTTTTTCTGATGTGAAAATCCTTGAAGAGTTACTATATCTATGGAATTAAGGAAATGAGGGAGATAAGAGTGATGAATATTCAAATCCTCCTTCAAGTAGGAATTCCCCATAAGATTTGGTGGTAATACACATGAATTTTTAAATGTACCTAAAATTAATTTATGTTGAGATATTTTAATTATTATATTAAATATTTTTGATAGAAAGTAAAAAAAAAACAAATGTAATGAATTATTCTTTTGTTAATAAAATACACTGAAGGGGACACACGTGGAATTGATTTTGAAGAGTGCTTGGTGACGTACAAGAGGAAAAGACAAGTGGTTGAAGCTACTGAGTGAGAACTCAAGGTGGAGGAGGAATCTTCCCCAAAATCATGTCACAAATCCTAGTTGAGTGCTAAAGAGCAGGAGGCTCATAAATGCCTAAGTCCTAGAAAAAATACTATATAATAGTATGTCCATTAGCAAGAAGGAGGCTAGCATTGGATGAGGATTGAATCTGATAATGAAAGAGATGGCACATTAAGTGGATTTTTCTCTTGTGGTTCAACGAACATAGTCGAGGGTTCTAGAACAAGTAACTTGGATGCTTTGGGAGTTGGTTGGGAGGAGTGGCTACTCCATTTGTTTTTTCCCAGCAATGGTTCCAGGTTCTTACTATATGTTTTAATTACATTAGGTTGTTTATTGTAGATATGTATGTGTTGCTATATTCATTAAGTAGAAATGATTTACTTATTCTTATTGCACAATTATGTAACATGTATCGATTAGGTTTTGTTTATGTATAAATCCTAAATATGTTTATGTTTTGTTTATATTTATGAATGGTTAATTATGATTAGAAAGGATTCTTAGATCGGTTACCCATACCCGAGATAGGGATCTCTAAATGATTTTATATGTTGTAAAATCAAATTCTTCCTTAAATGATTATATATCGATGAATTGTATCTGTTCTTTCTCATGCTGTAAACCTAGTTAATTTTTAATTATAATATTTAAAGTTAATAAATTTAAATATTAAACGATTTACTGTCAGATCAAAATCAAGGGAAACTAATTAAATAAACTAGGATCAAATGATTTATAAACTAACAATATAGATATACACATATTTATGATTTATAATCTAGCTAACTAATAATCCGAAAATTGAATTCATCTACAGTCGTAAATATTTTTACATACAATATAGATATTATACAAACAGTCGCCTACAGGATAGTTATAACTAACATATAACTTATCTAACCAAATCCTTTACGGATTTAATGCTAACAATAATTAACCAGATTCAAGGAATCGAAGTAAATCTACATTACAAGTGTAAAAAAAATCACAGAAGCAAGTATTCTATTTCCAAAGACCTGTAGTAAGCCCATCTACGATGATCGCCAAGCATTAATGTAATACAATAAGAAGATCAACAACAAATCTAAAATAAATTGCAGGCATGTATAATAGTTGATAACCATGATTTCAATAATTAAAACTAATCCACAGATATGCAAGACGCCATGGGTCATATATTCATTAAATAATAATAAGTTAAATATTATGGCCATAAGCCCATTTTTATGGCTTCCATCATTACACAAAAGATAAGCACAAGACATTTATACACTAACTAACCGATGCTCCATAAATATAACTGAGATATTATTTTAAAATGATATTATCAAAACGTATTGATGGCCATAAGACCATTGAAGGATGGAAGCCAATAAATAACTAAAGAGAATAACCATAGAGTAATTCACAACAGAGACTCTAAGGGTTGTTTCATTTATTTATACAGTAAAAATTATCAACACAATGTACACATACAGGGTGTGGTTGTAACATGGATGTAAGACCATATACGATGGATACCACTTTTGTTTTAAACCATAAATAAACTTCAAATATAGAGTAAGTGAAATGGTGGTTAGACCATCTGTGATGTCACCCACAATACCCACACAAGCACTAAAAATAAAACCTAATGCACTTAAAACAAATATGAAGTAGAGAGGTTGTAAAGCCCTCTGTAAAATAGAGTGTAAAACCCATGAGTTTTGAAGAAAAACACACACAACACTTGTGCATATCTAGAGCATTGAACCCTCCTCTCAAATCCTTATGCTCAGGATTTTAATACTTGCAACAAACCATAAATCTTTATATTAACAAAGGTGGATGCATTTATTTAAGTGTACAGTATGAAAAAATAGAGATAGGGTTTTTGTTTGTTACCTGAGGCATTCTAAGACACAAGGATGGGAGGAGGTGACCCTGTCTCCTTCCTTGCTAGTACTCCCAACCTACAACAAAGGCACTAATGGAAGTTAAAACAATTATTAAACCCTATAAAACAAGTTTGAAATTAAAGTTAAATTCCTTTAGTTTTACCTTGTGCACATGGAAGAGAGGCCAGAGGTCGGCTCCTTCAGGAAGACCCTTATTCCTCCTCTTCCTTCACACACAAATGTTGCAGAGTAAGTCACAGATAAGCCATAAAAAAATAAATTTGATTTTAAAAATACTGGTGGCGTTAAACTAAGTATACCTGGTGAAAGGAAATCGAGAACTAGAACCAATTGCTGAGCAAAGATATAAGTTGCATACGGACATGTATTCCATGAAAAAGAACATGAACACCTTGGAAAGAAACTAGTTACATTTCCATCAAACACTAGCAATGATTACACCAATAAACCCAACATTTTTCCATTAATAGAGAAGAGCTCCAATCTCTCCCTCTTACAAGCCAAACAAACAAGAATGCATGGTTCATACAACAAAGGCAACATTAAACTCTTGCCAAAACCCTAACTGTAGAGCCTTACAAATGGATGACCAAGATGATATCTCGAGGCCAGCATGGAATCTTAGCTATGCTGTCAACTTGCAGGGAGGACATGATTTTAAGGAAAGTCAACTCAAAGTACAACACTTTTAAACCCTCGACTAGATCAATGATGGCCTTTCAATTATTTCTTTGAACCTTGTAAACTATGCCAAGAACCATATCGTATAATATAAAAACCGTTGCAATATAAAGGTCAACAACATATTATAGTTTATTAACATTGCAAGTCATGATATATCAAATACATGTTTAAGCCTTACACCTTCGTGCCCTTAGGACCAAGGTCCTTTGCAAACCTTATACCATGCGCTTAGGACTATGGTAAGGCTAGTGGCCACATAAACCTTTTTAAAAGAACCTTATTACATTGCAATATGGGATTAAGACTATGGTATAGTCTCCCATCCCTTAGGCTAGCAAGGCCCTAATAATGATAATAAAAACCAAAATAAAGACTGTAAAACATAACCTTCAGGTGTGGTTGTACCCAATGGATAAAATTTTCCATTATAGCATCCAGAGAAACCTGACATAGGAAGCAAAATGATATAAGTAACTTACATAAGAAACATTAATTAACTCATGAGTAAAATTGCTTGTTAAGAGTTGTATGATTATTGCTAGTTAAATGCATGTACATTTTTTTTTTATTTACAAATTTTGAGGTGTGTGATAGAATGGTATCAGAGCATGGTTACACCACTACGCCTGAACCAACTCAACACTAAAACCACTAAAGAGACCAAAAAAGTAATTTTACTTTATTTTTGGTTTAATTCTCTTACAAAACAAGAAGAGAAGGATAACTTTATTTTTGCAGGAAAAACATGGCAGAAGTAGGGATGTCTGCGAAAGAAGAGTATCACCCAATAAATCCTATTCATAATGAAGAGGGTAATTTAAGGGATGGGGAGATCTGGGTAAACCTAAATGAAATTCAAGATAATAAATATGAACTGTAAAGAACTGTTAAGGAATTAAGATCAAAGCTAAAAAGAGTTAACTAGGATAATGAATGAATCCTAAAAGCTCAAGGGGAACTAAATAATATTTTATTAGATAAAATACATAATGATGAAAAAGAGAAAAACATGGAATCTGAACATATCATGCCAAAAAATACACGCTACAAATGTAAGGGAAGGAAACTAGAATCTTCCAGTCATATGGCTGAAACCTCTAGTGAAGAATCAGTCAAACATCACATAGAAAAACAACAAGATTCCAACGAAAGTAGTGATGATAATAAAAAGAAAAAGAAGTACAAACCATATGAATAAATATCGAGGGAGTTTAAAAAGATTAAACCACCAATGTTGAATGGTGAAATTGAAAAAGGAGAAGAAGCAGAAGCCAGGTTGTTAGGGATGAAGAAATACTTCAAAATCTACAATTACTCTAACAAACTAAAATCTAAAATGGCCATATATAATATTTATGGAAAAGCGTATATATGGTGGAAGGACATAAATAAAGTAAAGGGAATAAAGGAACTATATGTAACCTAGAGAACCTTTAAAATTGATTTTAAAAGAAAATACCTGTCATAACAATATTACGAAGATAAGGATAAATAGTTTCATGAGTTAAGACTAGCAGCTATGACTATGAAAGAGCTATGTAGTAAATTTCTTAGTCTACTTCACTACATACCTTATATAATTGATGAAAAACCAAAGATACAACATTTTCTCGATTGTTTTCCTATCATGTTTAAAGAACAGATTGAGTATGAAAATCTGAATACGCTGGAGGAAGCAACGAGAGGAAAATTTCTATTACAACCAAAATAAAAATAAAAGAGGAAGTGTAACAATTTGGAAGAGTAAAGGATGAGATAATTTTGATCCAAGAAAGAAAAATAATAAATTCTACAAAAAAAGGGAATAATTATAAAGTGTATCAAGGCAATAACTATAAAAATTTTAAACCACAAAATTCTGTAGTAAAAGAAAGAGAACCTCCGACTACTTTTAATAAGAACACTACATAGAGGGAACCATTAAAATGTTGGGAATGTGGAGAGCCACATTATTTTAAATATTTCCCAGTAAGAAAGAAAAACTTTAATGTTCACTCCATTCAGGAAGTGGTTATAGTTGGAGACATGGTAAGGAGAATGCCTAGAATTAGCGCTGCATTGGAAAACTGGAAAGCAGTCCATCAAACATCAATGGTTGAGATTGAAGGTATGATAAAAAATTCAACCTATTTCCATCTTAATTGATCTAGGTGCAATTTTGAGTTATATATCACCTATAATAGTTGAATTACGTAAATTAGTACCAGAAAAATTTGATAAGTCATAGCTAGTATAGTTAGCCACATGTACTAAACGTAAAGTTACTAGTTATTTTAAAGATTGTAAATTACAATGAATTATTTCATTACACATGTTGATATGAATATTTTACCTTTAGGTTCCTATGATATGTTAATAGGAATGGATTGGATAGAAAAACACAGAGTAATGCTAAATTGTTTTGATAAAACCTTTACATGCATAGATGATACTAGAAACACTCTAAAAGTAAAAGGAATTCCCAGGAAAGTTACGATCAGAGAGATCTTTGCTCTACAAATGAAAATATCAGTAAAAAAGGATGTAAAGTACTTGTCTTTTATGTAATGGATGATAAAGAGACATAGACTTCACAATCGATCTGATATCCGGAGTGGTACCATCATCGAAATCTCCTTACCTAATGAACATAATAGAGCTTATAGAACTCAAATCACAATTACAAGAATTGATTGACAAAAAGTATATTCGACCTAGTGTTTTCCCTTGGGGAGAACTGATCTTATTTGTAAAGAATAAATATGAAACCTTAATATTGTTCATAGACCATCGGCAACTAAATACAATGACTATTAAATATTGATACCCACTACCTCGGATAGATATCTATTTGATCAGTTTTGTGGGGAAATAATATTTTCTAAAATACACTTAAGGTCATACACTTAAGGTCTGGATACCATCAGGTGTGGATCAAAGTTGAAGAAATATTTAAAACCATGCTTAGGACTTATTATGTCACTACGAATTTGTCATAATTCCCTTTGGGTTGAAAAACGCACCCACAAAATTCATGTGCTTAATGAATAGTATTATTAGTAATTATCTGGATAAGTTTTTAGTTTTATTCATTGATGACATCCTAATTTAATCAAATAATGAACAAGAACACGAAGAACATTTAAAGATAATTCTACAAGTGCTAAGAAAACAACAACTGTATGCTAAGTTTAGTAAATGCGATTTCTTCAAAGATAGGATTCAATATCTAGGACATGTGGTGTCCAAAGATGGAATCTCTATTGAACTCGACAAAATTAAGGCTATCAGTGAATGGATAGTTCCTAAAAATGTAACTGACATAAGATCATTCATGGGGATTACTGGTTATTATCGAAAGTTCATCGAAAGATTTTCCAAGATAGCCTACCCCATAACTTCATTGCAGAAGAAAGGTAAAAAGTTTGAGAGGACTAAAAATTGTATGGAAAGATTTAATAAATTAAAACATCTGTTAACTACCACCCCTATCCTAAAATTGCTGATACTTGTAAGGATTTCGTTGTGTACTGACGCTTGTAAAGAAGGGTTAGGAGGGGTATTAATACAAGAAAATTACGCCGTGGCTTATGAATCTACACAATTAAAGGAGTATGAAAAGAATTATGCTATGCATGAATTAGAACTTGCTACAATAATTCATGCATTAAAAATTTGGTGACATTAGCTCATTGCAAGGAAATTTCTGCTAATGTCAGATAACATAAGTCTAAAATATCTATTTGACCATCAAAATTTAAATGCTATATAAGAAAGATGGTTTTATTTATTAAGTGAATATGATTTTGAATTAAAATAGATAAAGGGAAAGGTAAACAAAGTTGTGGATGCTTTGAGTCATCACATAAATTTACTATTTGCAAGCAACAGCTATGAATTAGATCTTGAAAATAAGATCTTAAGTGCAAAAAATTCTAATAAGGAATACCAAAATTTAAAAGAAAAGACTACTGAAAATGAAAAGAATCAGATAAAATCAAATTTCAACCTAAATAGAAGAGGATTCTTGCTGCATAAAAATAGGTTGTACATACCAGATACAACATAAATAAAGTTAATAATCATGAATGATTTACATAAACAACCTTATTCAGGAGATCCTGGATATCAGAAGATGATCACCATGATGAGAAAAGACTTCTTTTGTCCTAACCTGAAGGAAGAGGTAGCAGAGTACTTAGATTGTTGCATATAGTGTCAGCAATCAAGACAGAACACCAACATCCAGTAGGGTTATTACAACTACTACCCATTCCAGAATGGAAGTGGGAAATAATTAGCATGGATTTTATAACAGGCCTATCTAAAAATTTCAGGTAGCATGATTCAATCATGGTCGTAATTGATAAGTTAAGTAAAGAAACTCATTTTATTCCTGCAAAATCTACCTATAAGGTTGTTAACATTGCAGGTATTTTTATGAAATAGATTTTTAGGATACATGGTGTACCAAAGGTAATACTCTCAAATAGAGATGTAAAATTTACAGGAAATTTCTGGAAATCTTTGTTTAAAGGGTTAAATTAGGTACACAATTGAACTTCAGTACCGTGTATCATCCGCAAATGGACGGGGAGACTGAAAGGGTAAAACAAGTCTTATAATAAATGCTAATAATGTATGTAATGGAAAAACCAGGTAAGTGGGAAGACTACCTACACTTGGTAGAATTTGCTTATAATAATAATTTTCAAGTATTAGTAGGTATGCGTCCTTTTGAAATTCTGCATGGAAGGAAATGTAATACTCCAATTTATTGGAGCATCCTAGTTGATAGGTTAATGTTAGGACTTGATTTGTTAAATGATATGGAACTAACCATCAAATAGGTGCAACAAAACTTGAAGGCTTCCCAAGACAAGAATAAAAGTTATGCTTACCTAAAAATAACTCCAAGTGAGTTCTAGGTGGTTGAACATGTGTACATAAAGGTAAAGCCCAAGAAAATATCTTTGAGATTGGGTAAGTATTCAAAGTTGTCACCCAGGTATTGTGGGCCATTCAAAATTTTTACTAAAGTGGGTCTGGTTGCATACCAGTTAGCCCTTACACCCATTGTTATAGTGCATAATGTTTTTCACGTTTCTATTTTAAAAATATATAATCATGATGCTACTCATGTGATTGATTGGAATGTTATCAAGGTGGAACCTGAAGGAGATTTCTAGGTGGGATTAGAGCGTATTCTGAACATGAGAGAACTTTTACTAGAGAACCATACCATCGATCAAGTCAAGGTGCAATGGAAGCAACTTAGTCTAAAAAAATCTACTTGGGAATTGGAAAGTGTTATGCGGGAGGCATATACAATCCTATTCCAAGATGTGGAAATATAGGAATAAAGCATAAAGTTAGCAATGTTGAGGACGGTGTTATCGTCTAAGGGGAGGTGTATGTATTGCACCTAAAATTAATCATTAATTATTATTTTATGCTGACATATTTTATTTATTATTTTAAATATTTTTGACAAAAAGTAAAAAATAAAACAAATGTAATGAATTATTCAGTTATTAATAAAAGATACTGAAGGGGATAGAAGTGGAATGGTTGTTGAAGAGTGTTCGCTGACCCACAAGAGGAAAAGACAAGTGGCTGAAGCTACTGAGTTAGAACTAAAGGTACAAGAGGTGTCTTCCCCAAAATCAGGTCACAACTCGTAGTTGAGTGCTAAAGAGAAGGAGGCTCATAAATGACCAAGTCCTAGGATAAATACTATATAATAGTATGTCCATTAGCAAGAAGGAGGATAACATTGGACAGGGATTGAATATGATAATGAAATAGATGGCGCACAAAGTGGATTTTTCTCTTGTGGTTCAATGAACAGTCTTATTAGTTGGTTGAAAGGAACAACTATTCCATTTCTGTTTTCCCAACAATGGTGCTAGGTTCTTAGTCTATGTTTTAATTACAGTAGGTCGTTTATTGTAGATATAGATGTGATGCTATATTCATTAAGTAGAAATGTTTTAGTTATTCTTATTGCAAAATTATCTAACATGCATCGAATAGATTTTGTTTATGTATAAATCCTAAACCTATTTATTTTTTGTTTATATCTACGAATGGTTAATACTGATTATAAGGATTATTAGATTGGGCATCCATATCCAATATATGGATATGTTGTTGGCACAATAGATCCAATTTCATATAATGAAATGGGAACCCCATTCATCAGTATTAAGGAAATTTTTGTTGTTATTTTTTTTCTATGCAGTACTATTCCTTGGTGCTTTCATCCCTTTGATCTCATCATGTTTGATCTTAATAAATTCTAATTGAAATCCTTGGTTTTTTGGTTTGTGGATTGCGGAAAATCCTCTATTTTATTTTAAATTTATGTTTCTGCAATCTGCAAAAGAGGATAACAAAATTCATTTTTTTGAAGGTTTTGAAATTTGTTTTCCCACAACCCAAAACCCGCAACTAACAATGCAGATTGAAGATGTTGCAATCTCTTTTATTTTTCATTTTTACCTTTCCACAACCTGTAACCCACAATGCGTATTTTGGTTGTCAAAAAACCTTTTCGCAATAACATTCCAATTTTTCAATTCCACATTTCCACAGCCCGCAATGCGGATTGCAGAAATTGGAAACTTAAAACACAATAAAATCACAAAATCGCACTTCTACGATTCTGCAATGCACATCGCAGAAGTAACAAAACCAATTTTTGGTCATGGATGTTATCTCGCAATTCCGAAACCGACAATGAAGATTGCGGATTGCAGAAATAAAAAAAATATAAATTTTTTAAGAGTTCATCTCCGTAATTTCGTTTCCTGCCTCAATCTTAACCATTGATCTATTTCAAATCTACGACTTAAATTCATTTCGCCGTTGGGATCGTTAATTTAAACTTTTCAATCTTTCACTATTCTTTCTATCATTTTTACTTACGAATTTTACTTGTGTGAAATAATTTGCTATGAATTTTCATTAGGCCCACGAATTTCCTTGCTTTTAAGCGATTTACTGGTAAGTATTTCGAATCTCTTCCTTCCATTGGTTTAATTTTGGTAATTCTGTTTGGGTAAAAATTGGATTGTTTCCTATAATTTTTATCATAATTTACCTCATACCCTGTAACCATGTCGAGGAACACGAGGTCCAAGACTACTCTCAATGAGAAAAAGAACAAATACCCCAATACCATAATCTTATCAAACACTAGTAGGTGGGTATCGTAAACTTATCATCTATAATGGTCTAATATTTATGCCATTTTTGAAAATGATGACTTCTATTCCATTCCACATGACCAGTCAACCTTCATGAATGTAAGAAAATCCCAACTCCATGCTATAGCGACCAAACTGACATTCATTCCCTACACAGACCCCATCAAGTGGATAGTCAACCACAAAAACCCCCAAAACCGCTCTTTTGATGACCAGGCTCACACCCAGTTGGATTCCTTTTGTCCATAGATATTTTCCAGAGCCTATGCCCTTAGCGCACCTCAACAATTGGTCAACAAGAAATTCCTTGAGGTCTCTGTTACACAATACAATTTTGATGAAATGATAAAGTCATGAATGGATAACCCTACAGAATTACTTCATAAGATAGATAAATTATACCCTATCTTATGGTTTAGAGAGCCATTTTCCCTATTGGCGTCCATGCTATGCAGACTGTAAGGGTTTCCAATTTGCATAGTGTTTAAGGTGGAATGGGTGCCCCTCGTCCATCATCTTCTTAGCATAGGGGAGTCCTTCAAATGGGCTCAAATTATATCAATTGTTTTGAAGGAATCCATAGAGAAGTACCAGAAAACTCTGGCATGCAAAAATCCCACCTTTTATCTATCATCTTATGTAATGGATGTGTTTTGTGCATCATTCTCTATACCAATGATGGGATGGAACTAGACAAGGGTTGGACCCCTTGTCCATATTTACTGTTCAAAACTGTGGGAGGACAAATTTGTCTTGCTTATATATGACATCTGTGACCACTTTATTTGATCAGTGTATCAGAGGATTTTCAAAGGTGATTCTCCTACCTTTTCTGACAGAGGCAAAGCACTTATCTCCACCATGGGACATTGGTATGTCGTTGAGTATTTTGCTTACATCAGGATTTGGTGTAGCAATGCTATCCATTTTCCTCCCAGGATAGTTCTAGACATAATGGATCTAAAGGAAATCTCTTTTCAGAGTATTGTTGATGGATTTTCTCTCAAGCACCTTACTGCAGCTAAGAGGAAAGGGTGACCAAATTTCCCCCTCATCCTTGGACCATTGGTGATCCGAAATTCCACTCATGTAGGCACTTTGGGAAAGAAGATTATTACTCTAAAACTTGGGGAAGCCCCCAAGAGAATGCACGACCCAAAGTCCTTCCCGGCAATCCATTTTACCCATGAGCATATGAAAATTGGTTACACATATTAGAAGGACCCTAATGATTCTATATATCAAGGGGCTATATATTTTTCAAAAGTTGTAAGCAAGATCACCACACCTGATGAAAAGAGTTTTGTTTTCCAATACCAGCAGGAATTGAAGACCAAGGTTCTTCATTATGGGAAATTGGAGCTGAAAGTGGAAGAGAAAGCACAAAAACAACTGGTTGAGAAAGAATCCCATAAGTTATAGGTTGTCTCTTATTTAGTGGAAAGTGAGAATACTGATGACCATGGAAACGATGCAATTGAATTCCCTCAAGAGCCATAAACCTCATCCACTTTTGAGGATTTAATAAAGTCTGCAAATATAAAGAGGAACTTGGAGTTGATGAGTTTAGTGGTAGAGGCACATGCCACAGTATCTGAACCTTAGCCAAAGAAGCAAATGATTGAGCAACCACCTACATAAGTCAATCCACCAGCATTTGTTAGATTTTTATCATTCAAGCTAGCATTATACAAGGATCTTATCTGAGAGAATAACATGCACAACAATAAACAAAAGAGACAAGATACAATTTTTTTTTTCCTCGGAGAAACCATAAAGGAGAAAACCCCGCAACTTCCTCAGAGATAGAATGAGCACCAATAGCAGCAATAAAACCCAAAAAAATAAAGATGATCTCCACAACTTCTATCTCTCTCTCTCTCTCACTTGAGAGACTACTTCTCTCTCACTCATGTGCCCCAATGAGTAAGTGTGTGTGATAAATAGAGAGGCTCACTCTCTATTTATATTCTTTTGTTCACTTAATGTACACTTTAACATGTCGGCCCCACTTAACAATTACTTACTAGAGCTGACATCTCTAGGAGAGTCTAATAACCCTAGTGCCCCACAATTGTGGGGAATTTTCCCTCCGATCAACAAGGAGGGTTAAACTTGACAAAAATGCGGGGACTATTGCCCGACTTACAATGGAGGGTTAACGTCAATGAATTTACATGACTTGTTTACATTATTGAATCTCTTGATTGAAACATCGGGGCATGACATGAATCAATTATATTATAGATACTTCTTGGAATAAACATCGAGGTACAATACATTAGATATACAAGTGAATACATTCCGAAGTTACAAATACATCAACACTCCATATTAACTAGGAAGGTATTCTCTAGACACAATTTATTAGCACAAGTCTTCTTCTCTGTATCATCTCGATCATCATCAATTCATCTTCATATTCAATTCATTTTCATTGTCAAGTCATCTTCATCGTCAAGTCATCTTCATCGTCAAGTCATCTTCATCAAGTCTGGATCATCACTGGATCTAGATCATCACTGGATCATTGAGTCTGGATCATCAAGTTTGGATCATCACTTGATCTGGATCGTCACTGCTGGATCATTATCAAGTCTGGATCATCACTTGATCTAGATCATCACTGCTGGATCATCACTTGATCTTGATCATCACTACTGGATCATCATCCAGTCTGGATCATCACTTGATCTAGATTGTCACTACTGGATCATCGTCAAGTCTGGATCATCACTTGATCTAGATCATCATCAAAGATGGATCATCACTAAATCATCATCATCATTACTGCTTCTGCTATCTCAATCAAATGGTGCCATCTCTTCATTCCTCTCGTCACAGGAAGTTCTATAGAGCTAGCCCTTTTTCATGCTGGTTGTAGGCCTACCCTTCATGCAGGTCTTCAGTGCTTGTATCTGATCCTAAGTCAGAATGGCCCACCCAGCTCTTACATCTAATCTCATCTTGTCAGAAAGGCATGCCCATCACTCACATTTGACCTCATCTTGTCAGAAAGGCCCAACACTCACATCTAACCATGTGTAAACACATCACGCTAGAATGGCTCAGCACTTATATATGACCATGTGTGAACACACCACATCGGAAGGGCTCTACACTTACATCTGACCATGTTCAAAAACACCGCATCTGAAAAGCTCTACACTTACATTTGATCATGTTCAAGAACACCGCATCGGAAGGGCTCTGCACTTACATCTGACCATGTTCAAAAACACCACCTCGGAAGGGCTCTGCACTTACATTTGGCCATGTTCGAAAACACCGCATCAAAAGGGCTCTTAGTCCTAGACTGAGGATTCTTGGTAACTGACCAGGTGCCTCCATTCTCCTAGAGAATGGAATCAACCCTTATATCTGATCAAGTGGGAAGACATCCCTCAATCACATCAGAATGGCCCTGCACTTATATCTGATCATGTGAGACTACATCCCTCAGTCATATCAGAATGGCCCTTAGTCCTAGACTAAGTATTCCTGGTAACTGACCAGGTGCCTCCATTCTCCTAGAGAATGGAAACTCAGCACCAAGATGAGTATTCCTGGTAACTGACCAGGTGCCTCCATTCCAATAATGGCATTCAACACTTATATCTGATCATGTAGGAATCAATTCTACAATCACATCAGAATGGCTCAGCACTCACATCTGACATGGAAGGAACCAATCCTCTCACCATGACAGAATGGCTTAGCCCTTAGATCTGACCATGGAAGGAACCTAATCCTCTCACCATGTCAGAATGGCTTTAGGTCTCATCATTTCCCCTTGGAGGGAACCTCGATCTAGAGAACACCAAGCTTCTCCTTGAAGTATTCAAACTTCACTCTGGCCAATGGCTTCATCAACACATTAGCTATTTGTTCATCCATTGCAACATACTGGAGTTTCACTTCTCCTCTCTACACCATATCCTTAATATGATCTCGATACGCTTCAACTTGTCATGGAACATCGGGTTCTCCAACAACTTCACACAAATTTGGTTGTCGCAATATATATATGTAGCGTCCAATTGGAGATCGAATAAATTAGACAGTATCTTTCTCAGCCACACTGCCTCACAACTAGCTGAACAAGCTGCGACATACTCTGCTTCAGATATACTTAGTGCCACACAGGAATGCTTCCTACTAAACCAAGAGATCATACTTGATCCCATACTGAAGCAACATCCTGAAGTGCTCTTCCTATTGATGGCACTACCTGCCCAATCTAAATCAACATAACCCTCCAGGTTAATATTCTAATTTGCCTCGTACTTGAGCCCATAATTAACTGTATCCTTTAGGTACCTCACTGCATGCTTTGCAACCATCAGGTGAACATGTCTCAATGTGTTCACAACAAAGAAAATATTTGGTCTCATATTTGTCAGGTACATCAAGGAATAAATCATCTGATGATACATCGTAGCATTAACCGCTTCTGATGAAGCATCACTTAATAGCTTCAGGTTCAATGCCATAGGTGTGGTCATGGCCTTGCATTCCATCATCCTGAACCTCTTTAGGATCTCTACTACATACTTCCCTTGTCCACACCTCCATGCCTAGAACATAGTGCATCATCCCCGAGTCCTTTATCTCGAACTCGACAGCAAATCTTGTTCTTGCAAATTTAATGAGTTCCTCTTTTCTGTCAGGAACAAGTCATCGACATATAACAGAAGCATCATTGGTCTTCTTCCTTTAACCTTGAAGCAAAGGTTGGAATCCTCTTTACTCTTGGTAAAGCCTAGAGTCATCAGTAATCTGTCCATTCTTTCGTACCATGTCGAACCTCAGGACCTTTTGCAGTCACTCCCTCTAAAGTAGAGCATCATTCTCCCTATATCTTTCGTACTCTATGCACTGAAACATTCTGTACCAGAGTGACAAGTAGCTTCCTCTGCTACTATTATTCTATGTATCCATCTAGGATCATTGGATACCAAGAACCTCTATATTGAACTTTTTCAAAAGTTCTTCTCTCACCCATCTGTGAGCTTGTCATCCTCTATAGACTTTCATCTTCAACCTTGTAGCAAAGGTTCAGGTCTTCATCAAGCTCCTCATGTATGTGTTATCCCATGGGTGTCTTCTGAGCTCGTACAAGGCCTTCTTTCATTTACACACATGATTCTTCCTATCATGTGTATTTCTAGTGGCTGCAAATGTCTCTTCGTAGTCTATGCCTTGTGCTACGAATCTTTCCTTGTATCCCATGATGTTTCCATCTACTGCATGATGGAACTACAAACTTCGCTTCATGTATCAATACTGCCTCCTAGACATCATTCTTATTGAACTAGTCTTCCCTTTCTTCTTGGTTACTTCTTCATGGCTAGAAGGTTCTGCATCAATGATGTTGTTGCATTCATCATATTATTCTTTAACTATCATCACTTGTTCTTCAGAACAAGTCTCATCCTTCTTTTCTTGTAGGTGATTATGTACGCGATCTTTCCTACAAGTCAAATGCATTTGTATGGTTAGAAACATTTCATAAGGAATATTCATAATAACAAATTCTTATGCATAAATATATGATCATGAAACTATTTTAGCCAATACAACATTCATCCATATCTCATGGAAACTTTCTAGATGCCTTCCATCTCTACCAGGACAACATTGATATTGTGCACTAATCCAATATGTCAGCAAAGAGGTTTCATTCTAGATAAGTAGCAATGGAGAGTTGTATAGCACCATGAGATACTTACCCATCACATGCATATTAGTAGTATACTGTCATTGATGCAAACATTCTATCATGCATAATACATCAACTGAATATAAACAAATGCATAACAAAAACAATATCATGAAATGACAATTGAATACTTATCTTTATTTGTTTCGTGGGTAGACTCCTTCTTAAGCCTTCAGCTTCATCATATTCTCATTCATAATAGCATCATTTCTTATCCAAATGCTAAGATGGATAAGAGGTTCTTCAAGAGTTGAGTTCTTCATATTCCTCATCCCTTGAGGGATCTTCTTTGGATGGTGAGAGCATGATCTTCCCATCTTCTTTTCTCTTATTATGAGTCGAGCTTATTCTTGTGTGTGCTCTTCCTAGAGTCTGCTGAAAGTAACCACTTCCTTCTAGCACACATTCCTTACATGAATGAATACCATGATCTTGGGAGGCCATTCAAGGTGGCTATCACCACTTCTGCATTCTTTGCTTCTTCTTTTACTGCTACAAGTTGTTATTTGATTTGAGAGACGCTCGCAAAGTATGACTATATGGTCTTTGCATTCTGGATCTTCAAATTCTTCAACTGTTTTCTCAAAGTCATATTTTGATTTATGTTCTTCCCTTCAAGTAGCTTGGTCAAGGAATCAAAGATATCTTTCGGTGTCTTTAGGGAAGACACTTATGGTATAAGGTGATCCGTGATTGAATCATCAATGATCTTCTTGGCCTTGACCAAGTTCTTCTTGTGTAAGGCTTTGAGCCTCATCTCCCTTTGGAACTGGAACCTCTCTACTCATGTAGGTGTCCAATTCATTTTATTTAGAGAGATAATATACTTCCATGCTTGGAATTTTTCAAATTCAACAAGCTTATCATCAAGTTGATGTGACTGATCACTTTGAAATGAGAATCTCAAATGAAAATAACAAAAGATTAGATCTTACCGATTTGAGGTGTCTGTCCTGGTTCCAGAGCTGGCCAATCTAGGGTTTGTCAGAGAAACCCTAATTTTCAAAACTTAGAATATTTAAGATCTTATTGGATAGAAAGATATATCTCTTCAAGGTGAGCTGTCCAATGTACTCCTTTTTCTGAAAACAGTGGAGGGAAGCTCTCAGAACAGGAAGCCCTAGTTTTCCAATTTCTTCTACAGAAATTCCTGATACTATTTCTATGATATATCTGAAATTACGGCTCCTCTGTGTTTGAAAATTCGCACTAAGTTATCCTCTCTAGTACCTATTCCAACACCATAGGTTTCATCAGAATTGGTTTCACCAATTGGGACTTATGAGCATTTTCCCAGGGTGACCTGTTTCAGGACTGTTCAACATAGCGAAGTTGTACAGACTTCCACATGTCACTATTTCATATTCTAGGTCTAAAACTTGGAAAAAATAAATTAAATTCCATGCCCTTTATGGAACATCTTCCAAAATTTCATTTGGATCTTTGTAGCCCGATATATAGCAATTCTCCCCAGGTGTCCTTTTTAGGGATGAATCCTAGAAGAGGATGGAACCCTAACTTGGAGGGATCATATATCCTATAATATAGGGAATATGAGCTGAATTTTGGATACAGTATAAATAAAGATTTCATATTCTGTCTGTGAAAGTTTCAGCTCATGATACGTCTCCAATCCTGAGATATAGTGAATGTACCAAATTGTATCAGTTTTAGTATTTTAGGGTTTTTCCAGCTCGAGGTCAAACTAGGGTTTGACTTTCCCGGAGCTACACCCAACCAAAAATCTTGACCCAGGTCTATAAACTTTGATTTTGATGAGGAGAGAAATCCTATGTTGGGATCACTCAAAAATTCCTCTTCTGTAAGAAGCCCTAATTTCCCGCACCAAAAACTGAAAATGTCCGGAATCGAATTCTGCTTCGACAGAAAGATGCACCCTTCGATGGAGAGTCAGCATAGCATAATTTTGCTGATGGATTGTGGAGAGAGACCCAAAAAGTAAGAATCCCTAGCTTCTGTAGCTGCACAATTTATTCTTCTTAGGTTAGCTTTGATACCATGTTGGATTTTTATCATTCAAGCTAGCATTATCTTAGGATCTTATCTGAGAGAATAACATGCACAACAATAAACACAAGAGACAAGAGACACAAAGAATTTTCCTCGGGGAAACCATAAAGGAGAAAACCCTACAACTTCCTTAGAGGTAGAATGAGCACCAATAGTAGTAGTAAAACCTAAAAACATAAAGATGATCTCCACAGCTTCTCTCTCTCTCTCTCTCACTTGAGAGAGCTACTTCTCTCTCACTCATGCGCCCCAATGAGTGAGTGTGTGTGTGATAAATAGAGAGGCTCACTCTCTATTTATATTCTTTCATTCACTTGATGTCCACTTTAACATGTCGGCCCCACTTAACAATTACTTACTAGATCCGACATCTCTAGGAGAGTCTAATAACCCTAGTGCCCCACAACTGTGGGGACTTTGCCCTCTGATCAACAAGGAGGGTTAACCTTGACACAAATGCAGGGACTATTGCCCCGACTTACAATGGAGGGTTAACCTCAATGAATTTACATGACTTGCTTAAAATATTGAATCTCCCGATCAGAACATAGGGGCATTCCATGATTCAATTATATTATAGATACTTCCCATAATAAACATCGAGGTACAATACATAAGATATACAAGTGAATACATTCCAAAGTTACAAATACATCAACATCATCAAATATTGATGTTCATGAAATTGAAAGTGATATGGAAGAAGAAACCTTCCCCTCCAGTTACTCATTCCCAATCACAGTTCCCACTATATTTCCATCTGTTGTTTGAGCAACCTAGGAAGCTGGGGATCCTTTTGAAGGTTTTATTCATGACCATTGTTTTTCTAAGATTTGCATTTACAAGATTCTTACTCCTCGTAATGGTACATCTACTGTGTCATTACCCATTCCTATTATTATTCCTTTATGAACATTACCTATTTTTTCGGCAGCATTTGAACTACCTTTTGTTTCCACTAAACTCATATCTTCACACTCCCCTTCATCATCTTCACAACCTGGTATCTTTTCTATTCCTACCACCTCTTCTAAACCCATTACTTATGTTTCCATTTCCACTCCTTTTCCTTCCACTTCTTATGCCTCCATAGCTTCCATTACCATTCCAGAAATCATTATGCCAATCCCTACCTCTAACATTTCCCAATTCGCCCCTTTAGTCACATTCTATGAAGGATCCATTTCCATAGCCGAGGATGTGGTATATTTTTGGTGATGATGTAGTGGTGTCCCTTGGGGAATACTTTTGGAGCAGGGAAGAAAGGTATGTAGTGAAAAAAGGATCCAAAATATCTAGGGAAGTAACTTTCAAGGAAGGCTTAGCGCTGAATCAAATCATATGGAAGAGAGCTTACACAAATCTTAAGCAGGAGGTGTTGGAGACTATAGCTTCCATGGGAGCCTTTGTAGGAGCTAATTATGACTCATTTTCCTCACTTAATAAGGAAATTGAGATGAAAGAAAATGAATTGCACATAATCAAATAAGAACAAACACAAGAAATTGCATGACATTTGACTGAGATGTAATAATTGAAGGATGGTTATGAAGACCACATCAAGCAATTTCAAGAGAAAAACATTATTCTCAAGAAAAAACTTGAAGAATAAAAAGGGATGAATGTAAAACATGTGGAGAATATCACATCCCTTGAACAATAGTTGAAGGATTTTTAGTACTGCTGATTCTTCTTTTTAAAAGTTCGTAGAGGAATAGTTTAGAGAATTGGATTCCCGAATTTAGAATGACCTTCACTAGGTGATGGCTGTTCTGTTCAAAGGACTCAATGAGATGTAGGAAACCTATAATTCCTTCCTCCACCAATCTGACCTCCTGTATGATCAAAATCAAAGGAGGAAGGAAGCAACTAAAGCCCATGAAAATCCGGTGTTCTGGGAGAGATACATCAAAGACAAACCTGAATATGTGCAAGTCCTTGAAAAAATCAAACCAAGAAGGATTAAGATTTCTCTATAGTCATGGGAAAATGTCCATGAATCAATAGATTCCACCATTTAGGATTGACATGTAGAATACAAAAAGAGGTGCTTCGCCTCATAAAATTTGCTAAGTTTTCTGTACTTATCATTGATGGATCGGATCGAAGATGCTATGCCTCCAAGACTTAAACTAGAGAAAATAGAAAGGGATTTTCCAAAAACCAAGTAGAATATTTACAAAATTGATCACCTACATCTCGCTGCGATCAAGGATTGGATTGAGTCACCTTTGACTACACAGATGAGGATTAACCTCTTTCTCCGAGAATGGGAAAAGGTTAAGAAAATGGAGATCAGGTCATTGATATGAAAGGCTCAACTACAATTAGAACATGCTGAATATCAAGATGTAGTGGATCTATTAGATTCCTTTTCCAAGTGGCAGTATGCCCTTGGAAAATATTAAAACTAATCTTACATAATCCCAATATCTTTTCAGGAATTTCTTTCTTTATAAGATTTTGTAATGATTATTTAAAGAGATGGGATATCTCATAGTAGGATCCATGATAGATCTCACAGGAGTGACCTTAGAGGACTATAGGATAAAGAGCCTCAAAGGAATAACCAGAGATACTCTATAATTTTTGCAGTATTGTAATTTCTTACATTTTAAATAAAATCCACATAGTTTCTTTTGTCATCTTTTGGATATCCATTAAATTTCTTTAATGAATTTTGGTTATTTTTTATTTATTTCTATGACATCTTGATTATATGTTTCTTTATTACCAAACACACTAATTATTGTATTGATTTCTCATTACAAAGTTATTGTGTTGGTTATAAATTAAGTAAATTTATTTATTTAATCCATATACTATCAATTGCAACTAATGAATAGTCACCCATGCAAATGCTGATTTTTCAATTAGTATTACTCTGCTAGAACAATTCTACATTTAATGTCTTTGAATAAACAGTTCAATTTTTATTTTTTTAGTTCTATTCGAAGTTGGAAAAGTACATATCTGATTTATATTTATATACATTGGATTAACTTTTTTGTCATAAATTATAGATCTAATTGTTCTACTACAAATCATCCACATTTACCATTTTAAGTTTACTAGGACAGTTTAGTTCACTGTTACCTCAAACCTTTTCACAATCTTCCATTAAGGGAGGACAGATCCATTTGGATTTGACCATCATGTGCCAATGGAGGCATTATATCCATAGGATTCAGTTATCTCAAACAACTTGGGGATAAATCCATCTATGCGTGGGATTATTTGAATCCCTTCATATTGGACTTTCTCCTCATATTGATTTCCATGTAGTTTTATAGAAACTACAACCTAGGGCCATAAAAAAATGGCACTAGAAGGAGGGCCATGATCAATCATGTCTAAACAAATCACTAGTAAACCTCCTCCATCTATATCACCAGTTGTTACAAGAGTCTAAACACAAGCATCCACATCCACTATACAACCAAAAGAAAACCAAAGTACAGTCCCTACTACCTATGTCCTAGAACAACTTAACAAAGGACCCGAGATTATCTTTCTCTCACCCACTGGAGGGATTTTGACTCTCAAATAGTTTAGGAAAAGTACTTAGGAAATAAATGCTAGGGTAGAGCGAAGGACTGAGGAAGCTTAGAACCTCAGAAACATCTTATCCCAACCCCTTTCCACTGACAATTCACTTGTTAGTACTAGTAACTAGGACATAGTTGAATAGGAATCACTTCCTGAAGTCCAATATAATCCATTATTTGAAGTGACAGATTATCTTCAGGATAGTCTGCAACCCAATGTACTATCTAGTGTACCACCACCTACGCTCCTTGTGTCATCTTCATCACCATTTGAGGAATCCTCAAAGAGAAGAACATCTTCTAGTCCCTCTTCATTTGAAGAAAGAGAAATGGGTGAAAAACTCAACAGACCATGGTTAGATCAGGATGTTGTGTTCATTCCTTGGAAACAATATAAGTTGCATAAGAATCCTAAAAAATGGATCCCAAAGTTTAACCCTGACAAAATATGTCCTGGTGAATAAAACATTAAAACTTTTATGCAAGTCATTAGACTTAGAAATGTGGTACATGAGGATGTAGTTTGTAGACTATTCCATTTTTCATTTGAAGGAAAAGATTCCACATGGTATTTGGCCTTAGAATATGTATCAATTAACACAAGGGATGAATTTGAAAAGTTGTTTCTCCAAAATTTTGGGGATGACAACACTCCCGGAGATATGGTGATGGATCTGTCCTCTTTGAGGATAGAAGGGAAAGAAAGGGTGAAGGAATTAAATTATAGGTTTTCTTGCTTAAACCGTCTAATTCCTGCCAATGTTATTCCTATGGAAGAACTCTTGGTTTCTTACTACATTAAGGGTCTACCTACTCCCATTGCTATATGGGTCAAAAGAGAATGCAAGCCTAACCTCTAGCAGGATTTTACAGAAGCCATCTTGGTGGAGAAGGACATGTTATGCTTGAAAGATAATCCACATATATCGGTAGATCAACCTTCCACATCCCGCAAAAGAAAATAAAATTAACCTAAACCCACAACACAAATTGAAGACCCTTTCAAAATGGACAACATGAAGAAGTTGTTACAAAATATTTCCAATGATATGGCGGATCTAAAAAAAATAATACTGAATATTAAGCAAACAACAGAGGTTTGACAAGGACACCTTTTAGGATACCTTACCAAAATCAACGTCCTCCAAACACTGATGATACTTTGACTTCTAATGATATTTATTCTATTTTCAATGCTCTAACTACAACATCTCAAACCATTCCTGATAACTCTAAGGAGGAAATTAAAGAAACTGAAGACTCTGAACCAGCTCCTGAAGAACAAGATCAGTATGTTAACTTCTTCTCTAAGTTTCTTATAGTAGAAGAAGAAGAAGAGGAGCTTGAAATGGTGTTTAGTGTTCAACATTCTTACAAAACCAGGAGTAGTAAAGGTCAGATGTCACAAGAATCCACAATGTCAACATCTACTTCCATTACAGGTAAAGCAGCTACTCCAAAAGAAAAGGTAATTCCTGAGATTGAATACTATTTGGTTGATGATTTAAAAAGGGATAAAGCTAAAATTTATTTGTTTGAAATTTTAAAAATATCTTCTATGAGGGAAAATCTTCCCAAGAGCGTGATTTTGAATAAATCTAGAGAAGTTCAGAACAATAATTTGGAAACTTGTGTAAAGCATGATATTTAGAAGCCTAGTATGAAAAGGACCCCTCCTTTCTTACTTAGCTTTGAAATATTCAATATAAATCTCCATAATTGTATGATAGACTGAAGGGATTCATCCAATGTCATTCCATTTTCTGTCTGTAAGAAGTTGAATGCAACTTGGGAACCCTATCCAACCCAGATAGTCCAATTGGATAGATCAAAAGTTAGGGTGGTAGGGTAACTAAAGAATGCTATTTTGACATTATTTGTTGACGCGAGGATTCATCAAACTATTGACATTTCCATTGCCGACATTCCTGAGGCCTATGGTATGTGGTTGAGTAGAGACTGGTTAGAAAAGCTCAAATGACATTTTCCCATTGACTAGTCCCATTTATGGCTCCCATACAATGGAAGGCCCAACCAGATTAAAATTGTAAGGGAACCTCATATGAAACTCATAGTCACTAACTTAAATGATCCCAGTGAACCTGTTGTCTTCTTTAGTTCATCCATTGAACATTACACTTTTGATTCTTTCATTGGGAATTTGCATGCTGATTCCTATCTTGTCGAGGATGTTGATAATTTGCCTGAAATCAATAATTACATTTTTGTTCCATTTACTGGTTCTATTGTTCATAATGTATATAATGTGAATACCAACTTTAGAATAGATGTAAATTCATGGAATTTATTTTTTGATGGGTCTAAATCAAAAGATGTTGTTGGTGCAGGCTATGTACTGATAGATCCAAAAGGAACCAAAATGATGATTTCCTACAGACTAGAGTTTGAGTGTACTAACAACATTGCTCAGTATGAAGCTATGGTATAGGGACTTAATAAAGCAATTTATTTAGGTACGTATATTATTGAATGCTATGGTGACTTCAAAATCATTGTAAAGTAGGTAAGAAACAAGATCCATTGATTATCACCACATTTGATCAATTACCAGAAGCTTGTTAGGGACATTACTGGTTCATTTAAGGATTTTAATATTAAATATGTCCCTAGATCACAAAGCTTCAATGTAAACATGTTAGCTAACATTGCATCCAAGCTCATTCCCTTTGAAGGTCTGCCCCCTGGCACTTTTTCCATTGAACTAATGTATAGGCCTTCTATCCGTTATATTATACAAAATTGGAAGGTATTTATGATGATCAACAGATCTTATATTTTTTGAGATCCCATGATACTCTTAAATATTTATGTATAGATGAGGCTAAACATGAAAAGTCTTTGTATGACCCTAATTTCCCTTCCAATCTCATCCCTAAGTCAATTATTAATCTGGAAAAGTAATATGGCTTGCAAGACAAATTCAAAGGTAATACTAACTGCAAGACACATATTTCTTCCCTCAATTTTAAAACTGCCAATCTTGGAAATTAGCAGAACCATCAACTTATCAACATAGGGATTAGTTATTCATCAGATGAAGAAAAGGATTTGGTTAAACTATGCAAGGAGTATAAAGATGCATTTGCATGGACATATAAGTGGGACTAATGATTAAGAGCATGTGTTTCCTCTTAGGAGGTCACAGGTTCAAATCCAGAAGTGGGTAGTGTATGTACACCTCTGTAGACTTTAGCAATTAAATCACTGCACAGAGGGGAGTCCCTTATCCCACAAACAGGGGGGCATCATACACCAATTTGGAGTCTCGCTTGGCGGTGGCCTTAAAAATATATTATTATTATTCTTATATAATGACTCAAAATTTTTTGACACTACCATCATGAAACAAAATATCCCATGAATCCTACAGTCAAACCCTATCAACAAAAGTTGAGAAAGATGCACCCTAGTCTTGAACCATCCGTTAATAAAGAGATTGAGAAACTACTGAAAGATAGGATTAATTTTCCAGTGAGACATATACAATGGATTTCTAACTTAGTCCCCATTCCGAAAAGAATGGGGAAATAATATTGTGTGAGGATTTCGAGAATTTAAATAGAGCATATGAAAAGAACAGTTACCCTGTTCCTTCCATGGAGCAGATATTGAAAAAGGTTGCAGGTGCATAAATGTTTCTTTGCTGGATGGTTTCTATAGTTATAATCAGGTATTGGTTACACCCTCTGATCAACTCAAAACCACTTTCAGAACACCTTGGGGTACTTGTTCCTATAGAAGAATTCCCTTCGGATTGATTAATGCAGGTGCTACATTCCAAATAGCTATAGATATAGATTTTAGGGGTTTATATTAAATTCAATCACAACAATCTTGAGACTAAGAATAAACTTACAAGAGATTCAAGACAATTTAGGCATGAAATGACATAACAATACTACAATAGGAGGTTACATTTGTATATTATCAATAATAGAATAAAATCGATGATACAATGTCATGCAAACTTGCATGAATGCAAGACAATTTGAATTCACTAGAGTTCATTTGAATTGCATGGATGGGTGTAGCTTAAATGTCCGTTAGAAACACTAAACACACCAGTGAACCACTAATCTAGCCATGATTGACTCTAACCGAGTCCTAACTGAATCAAATTGAAATAAATGACTGATTCTAACTGAATAGAACTCAACTGCATGTCAATCAGTAGGTGGGGGCACATCACTAACTCAAGTTTGCTTCGATGAAGTGAACTGAACTAAAACTAGTCACCAGAAGTTGTTGGAGGCACCTTAAATCACTCTAGTTAACTCAAATCAGCCAAAAATAGACAATTACACGAGGGATGCATCTTTCCAACTCAACTTCATTGATTGTTAGGTGAAACAACATCTAGTTAACTAATTGGTGCACTTATGACACTTAGATCACCCTAGATTTGCTCCTTGATTGAAGGAGGAAGCCTAGTTAGCCTCCCCAATTGAAGGAGAAGGGTTAGTTGGCCTCCTTGATTGAAGGATGGCATGGGTGTGATGATTTTGATTCCATGAGTGTGTTGGTGTGCTGATGATGATGCCAATTCGAGTCAATAAACTTAGGATAGCGGTTAATTAGTCCAAAATTGACCAAATAAGTGTGTGGGTTGGATAATGACTCCAACACACCCCTTAACCTATACTCATGTGGAGTAGTAAAATAAAATGCATAAAATTCTAGGGCCCCGACAAAAAAGGCCATAAGTAACCATGTACAAAACGTAACTCTAAAATGCTCAAATAAAATGTTAAGCAAGGAAAGAGGGAAAACCCAGTGGGAACCCCCCCCCCCCCCCCCCTCAAGATGAACACTGAAGAAGTAGTTGATCACCCCAATGAACTCACCCCCAATAGTGAACAGAGGTAAGTGAACTTTTTCTCAGTAAATTTCTTGGTGAAGACATATGCAATCTGCTCATCTATAGGGCAGTATTGCATAAAAATGGTCCTATGATGCACCAACTACCTAATGTAGTGCATGTGAATCTCAAAATGTTTGGTCCTCTGCCACTAAAATGGATCTATGGATAAAATATGACTGTGGAAAAAGAACTACCAATCTGAAACTCTGAAAGAATTCCTTGCAACCAAATAGCTTGGATGCAAGCATTCACTGCTCCCCTATACTCGGCCTCTGTTGAAGAAAATGCAATGGAATCCTACTTTTTTCTGGACCAAAAAATGGGACCACCACCAAACATAAAGACATACCCAGAAGTGGACTTTTGATCTACATAATCCCCTGCCCAATCTGAATCTGTAAAACCAACCAAGTCTAGCTCAGAATCTGCAGCATAGTGAATGTCATAGGATTTAGTGCCCTAAATATACTGAAGGATCCTCTTGGATGAATTCCAATGGAACTCATGAGGCTCCTGCATATATCTTGATACAAAATTCATGGCATAAAAAATATTAGGCCGTGAATGTGTCAAGTATAGCAAGATTCCGATCAACTGGAGGTAAATTGTGGAATCCATGGGTGGAGTGGTTTTTCCCTCTTCAGACTGATTCCTAAGAGGAAAGAAAATGGGGCGTCATGTCCCCTCCCTCCTTGGAGGAGGAAACACAATAATTTCTTCTACTTGAGGTACCCATCTCTTATACTCAATGGATTCTGCACGCGTTTGAGGATTCCCATTTCCTTTTTTTTTCTTAAACCTCTTTTAGATCTACACAAGCAAGAATTTCCCTCCTGCTAATGTTTTGATCCAAACTATGTATTGAATCTTTATCTTCCCCAATTTGAAGAAATATTGAATGGGTGAGAAGAACCGCAGTGGAAATCAATGGTCTTTGTCAGTTCTGCATCCGAAGACAAATCGACAGCGGAGAAGCATCTCGTAGAAAATCAACGGTGGAGAAGCATCCCACAGAAAATCAATGGTGCAGAGAGCTTCACTTACAGAATTGAAAACATATCAAAATTTCACTCTTGCACCTCACATCCCACATCCAGCATGTCGAATCCCGCATCTCGTTGTGGAGATCGAATTTGCGGAAATAAAAATTTAACATAAGTCATTTCCACAACCTGCATCCAGCAAATTGCAGAAGGGAAATTATAGAAAGCAAATTTCTCCAAATGACATTTTCACATCCTGCATCTCACAAGTTGCGGAAAGGGAGTTGCGAAAGGGAAAATGCAGAGTCCAAACTTCTACAAATCACATTTCCACATCCTGCAGGTTACGGAAAGGAAGTTGCAGAAGGAAAAATTTGCAAAAATTCGATCTGTTCATGAAAATTTATAAGTCTAAAACTGATTTTGAGCATTTAGGTCATCATGAATTCGGCCNATAACAACTTAGAAAATTCATTGAAATAAAATTACATACACATATACATCATTCATGAAATATACATCTGCATCAAATACATTCCATTCAAGCATTCATTATATTCATATTCATTTATAAACAAGTATAGTTGTAGGGATTAAAATAAAAGAAATACTTATCTTTATCAGAAGCGTGTCCCATAACCAGCTATGTCACTGCAACATTCCACCCAACCATAGGCCAGTGTGCTCATCAATCTCTCAGCAACACTGCCACCCTCGAGCTGGGCATGATTTCCCCAAGGAATAAGGAATAGTAGCAAAATCTCTCATAGCCAAGGATACAATAAAACTTAGCTAAGCCGACACACTTGGGTTTATCAATATTACATAGGAAGTGGTTCACACATAGTCAAAATTAACACAAGACACAACCAGGACAACTACCCATTGGGTTTATCAGGCTAAAAAGGAGGTAAAAAGACTGACTGCTAGGCTAGTGAGCTCAATCCTAGAGCTATGGACACCTGTACCAAATCTATCCTGGATTATAAAGCATCTGCACAGCTAACACCAGGAATCATTCCCTTCTTTGTTCCACAGTCCCTCAGGATATGCCTTCCCTCTCCAGTGCTATCCCAGGTGTACGAAGAAGAAAGCGAGCCCCTCATATCTGTCTGTGAGGTTCCTTTTTACACTAGGTTCATCAGGCAGGTCCAAACTCCATTTCCATTTCCCCAAGCCAATTTAGATACCACATAAGGATCTACATACAATGATTACAGTTAGAGGTTCAAGAAAACATTACAGAGGCCAAGGAATGCACACACACACAGTAATTACAAACTTTTGAACATTGTATGAGCCAGATTGACTGATACAATCATAGAATCCAAATCTTCTTGTTGTTTTTATCAGTTCATAATGAAAAACACGGTTTTTGGGTATGTGCATTCAGGAAAACGATTGATAGACAGGGAAATCATGAAGGAGGAAACAAAACTAACAGGATAGAAAAAAAACGTGAAGGATGAAACTTCAAGAGGTTTTCTGTGTGAGTCTGCATGCTTGAATGAAATGAATGAATAAATGAATCCATGATCCATCAACAAAACATCTTGTCGTTTTTCCAAAACATGAGGGAAGGTGAAACATGAATGCATGAGGGAATGGCATGCGTTTTTGGGTGTTTTTCTTTCCCATGCAATAAAAAACATGATTTTCAGAAATGGTGCTCTTCCCATTTCGAATTTCTACCAAAAATCTTACCATTCCCATCGAACGGATCAAGGTTAAACATCCCCCCCTTATCCTTAGTAAAATCATGCTCCCATCTCTTTAACATTTGTGGCACATAGCTGTCTGTAGGTTTTTAATTAATTTGTATTTTACATGATGTATCAAGCATATTGTGCTTGGGTAGCACATAAACCATTGGCGTTGATTATAACTGCTGAACACAAACACAAAATCAAGGGAAGGGCCTTGGCCTTGAGATCCTTTCTATGATTTTATACAATATTCACATCATTTGAAATTTAATATCATAGGGTCAAAAACCGGGGTGTTACATTCCCCTCCCCCTTCAATAGCACTGTCCTTAGTGCTTAACAATTTAACAAAATAGAAAACCACACTAGCATTGCCCTCAGTTCTTTGCAAAAATTGAACCAACAATGAATGTGCTAGTCACATGGAATCCTCCAGGTCCCACATAGCTTCCTCAGGACTGCAGTGACTCCTCTACACCTTTTTCTGTCCAATGGCACGATATGGAGCTTTTCCAAGTCCTTGCTTGCATGCATTAGCACACAACACATGATCTTCTTCTGGGTCTTGGAGAATCCTTCTCCTCAGCTTGGAACATTTCCAATGCCTTTGGAAACTAGTAACACCTATTCCCAAGCCTCAAGCAATCAATCAATAAGATTTTCCAAAATCATAAATGAATCACATGCACATGTATATCAACATAGAAGCAATCAAAACAGATGGTCAAGTGAACCAAATACTTATCTGCATAAGTATCTTCTCCTGGTTCCACGGGTATCCAACTTGGTTTTATACAAACATGGAATTCACAACCCTTCCCCACCCCATACTCGGGTGTGCATTAAAGGGTAGCCAAATTTCTTCAAGCCTCATATTACCTACAAATATCTTTTAATCGAGATCTGGTAGCTCTACTTCAGAGCCTAAAACTCCCTCAAGGTTCTTACCAAGCTCAGTGCCCCTTTTTCGGACATCACAATAAATCAATTCACATGTCAAAGTTATTCCTATAATATGCAAGCTATAATAGGTTTTTCAAAACAATGGCTATGTGATATGCTCATGTATTTTTACAGAAAATCAATAACAACAAAAGTTTAATAACTAAACTAAATACTTATCTGTATAACATCTCTCAATCGAGATCTGGTAGCCCTGTCCAAAGCCCAACACCTCTTTGGGTGCTTAATAGAAGATCTTCTTAAGGCTCAACACTTCCTCCCAGTGTTGACTAATGCTTAAGCGCTTTCTTTCTAGGAACCATAATAGATTAAGTCACATGTCAAATTCATTCTCATAGGATTGGTTTCTTAACAACATTCTCAAAATATTAGCTGAATCATTATGTACATGTGTTTTTATATAAATTCAACAAAGATGTGCTAAGTAATAAAATACTTATCTGTGTAGAAGTTCGTGGCTGTGGTCAGCCCAGCTTCAAAGCCTAACACCTCCTTCATGGTTAATGACAGCTCTAGCATATGGGCCTAGCACCATTCACAAGTGCTCACCAATGCTGAGGTGCTTACTTTCCAAACACCATAATACCTAGGGTTTATTCTCTTCATGGAGCCCCCACTCTCATGATAGTCCCCTTACGACGCGAATTTGTTTAGAAAGAAGTCAATCCAGATTTCTTACTCCTTAGCCGTCCCCAGTGATGCATACTGGTGCCTAGCTGGCAGGAGGGAACATAAGATATGTACATCCCGTACATCCTTCTAGAGGAGCCATGTATTCTTTGTATATGTTGTTGTTGTCTTACCTATGTTACATATAGACATGTAGTTTACATCAAATATTGAAAGAAAACAAAATCAACCGTAGGTGTTCGAACCTATTCCAGACACACCCCTCCAAGAAGCTATGTATCCAAGTACATCCTTGCGAGGAGCCATGTACGCCAAGTACACATTTTCATCATCTCTCCTGCATTACATATAGACATGCAGTTCACATGAGATGTCATATATTTTCAAATCTATTTGTGCCTGGATAAATTCCACTTATCAATGATCAGATAACATTGATAGTCAAATCAAAATTTGAATTCACATTTATGTTTCCCAGAAAAAAATAAAATTTTGCATTCATGAGGTCATCCCCATATTGTTTGGCTTTTTCAAGTGGCAATACTCATCCCTTATTTACACACGTTGCCCAAAACTGGACATTCACATATAACATGTCATCTTGAGACCATTTTAAATCAGCCAAACAATTAATACATTCGATTAACAACATAATTAAAAACAAAAACAAATCTGAAGCTGAAACTTTATTCTGTTCCAAAAAAAACCATAATTTCAGTCATGCGAACTTTCTCATAGCATATGGCAGTTTCCTTCCTTGGTTTCAGCTCAGGTCATTCTACGGGAAATCTTCAGGAAGGGTCATTTCTTCAAGGAACTACAAGTTCTCATGCATGCTTCCACAGTCTATACATAGACTCAACTTTTCCTGCAAAATATCCTTCAACCATCTTCCTGCAAGACTTGAAAGCATTATTCAGGAGGCACATAAATGTAACTGGTGCATTTGGTACTACTACAAAATCATAAGGTCCATACCTTGCTTCGACGGATGTCTTATGAACATTTTCATCCATGATCCTTACCTGTTGGTCTCCAGACCTTAAATCATTTCTGGAAAATACTTTTTCTCTTCTTATTTGTTCCAAGGGGTTAGCACTTCTAGGAAATTGATACTTGTTCTTTATAGTGACTTTGTTCAACTGTTTATAATCAATACACAACGAGAGTGTATCATCTTTCATTTTTACAACCATGGATGGTGTTTTCCAAGAAAACACACTTGTTTTGAGGTACTTCTTTTCTTGCAATTCCTGTAGCTGCATTTTTAGCTTTAGCATTTTCGGTATGCTCACCCTACAAGGCATCTGGGATACTGGTGCTACTCCTGGCGCAAGTTCAAGGGTAAAATTAGTGTCACTCTTCACTAGAATTTCATCAGGAAGAACACTCCCAACTTCTTGTAACATATGAAACCCCTCCAATATGGAAGTACCATTCTCTGCTATCTCCAAAACATGGGCTGCATATACCCTGTGACCTTTCCCATAGAATTTCTCCAGTTGCATTGTGAAAGAATTTCTTCTTGAGATTACTTTTGGAAATCCTTTCACAACCCTTAGGTTGCCTTCTTCATCCAAGCACTCAAAAGTCTTGTTGTAACAATCAAGCTTGGCTCTGTGTGCTTCCAACCAATCCATTCCAATGAGGACATCATATGATTTAAGTGGAAAAATATTCAGATCAGCCCAAGTGACCAACCCATCCATGACTAATGGACATTTCATTACCACCTCACTGAATTTCTTCTTGATTCTAGTGGCTAGTTGGACTAACCATGATATTCTATGCTTTGATTTCTTCAAAGTGCCTATCTCAACAAGTCCAAGGGTGATATAGCTGTGAGTCGATCCAGGTTCAATCAAAACATAAACAGTTTGTTTAGCAATCTCACCCTCAACTTCCACCATAGTCGAGTTATGACCTGCCCTATGGTGTTCCAACGCTGCATAAATTTTAGGAATAATCCTTGCTTCCTGACCCACATTTTCAGTTTCATGGGTGCTAGAGGCTTGGCCCTCATTCCTATTCGCAAGTGGACACTTCCTGTGCAGATGGAATCCTCCACATTCCTAGCATTTGAGTGGTTCCTTTAGCTTTTCCTTCATTATTTTGGCTGGTTCAATCACAACTTGTGATGGATGCCTTCGCTACTTTAGGAGGTGAGAATGTTTAAAATATTTCTTCCTTGGTTTAAGATTTTCATTATTCTTGTGGGAATTTTTCCTACTCCCTTCTGTCTCTATTAATTGATGCCCAGAGTTTATCTGCCTTTGGAGATCTACCACATTTTGCAGCATGGTTGTAATCAACTGGTTTTGTTCTACCATAGCTTTGACCAACCTTTTATTTTCTTCCTTGCAATCTTGTAACTCTGTCCTCAATATTCTTATGGTAACTGCAGCATATGGGAAAATCTCTTGTTCCCCCTTCCCAACAGTCTCAGCTCCATGACATTGGGTATTGTAAGCTAGCCTTACATACCTTTCTTAATGTGGAAAAATCTGGTGCAAATGGGGTCCTCCACATCTCCAGCATTTGAGCGACATTCTGCCCTCTTGTGGATCCCTTGGCATTTTCCCCATAGTGTCTTTTTCATGCTCACAGGGATCCTGCACGTCATTCATGCTGTTACTTTTTTGGTAATTGATCTTCTTTGACCTCCTTGGGTCGAGCCAAGATCAATTCTTCAATCTACCTTGTGGTTCTGTAAAATGTGCTAACAACATTATTTGTTAGTCAATATCAGAAATTTAAATAATTACTTACTAGTTGCTTCTTGTAGTCACAAATGGTCAATGGGTCTTTCGTTGTGTTGGCTAAGTTTAGCAATTCTGCTATTTAGCACTCTTCTTGCTGTAGTTATTTTCTGCAATAGGGACTGTCTTTCCTTTGTCACTTCTCTCCATGGCCCATTGAGGCCCAAAGTTGCAACATGAGCTTTGATACCACAATGTCATGCCCCCTCCCTCCTTGGAGGAAGAAACATGATCATTTCTTCTACCTGAGTTACCCATCTCTTATACTCAATGGATTCTACACGTGTTTGATGATTCCCATTTCCCGTTTGATGATTTTGTTTCTGCTCTAAAACTTCTTGTCTTTTAGCAAACTCTTTGTCATCTTTTAATTCACCGACTATTGGAAAATATGGTTCAACATGAGAATCATTGAAAATGATAGAAGAAGCCAGGTCAGTGTCCATGGCATACATGGGGTGATTGTTAGGTTTATCTTGATTACTGACCACACATGCTAATATTTCATCCATGTACAATCTTCTGTGTTCACCAAATAAAGGAATGGTTGCATAAGACATATCCATTTGAAAATTTCCTTTAAGTTTATAATCCCATGACCTTGATAACAACATACTGAATTTAGGGGGAATATCAGCCACCACCACATTCATGATAATGCTCTTGGAATAGATCTATGCAAGAGTTACTACCATATCCTTAATCAATCCCAAACATTTTCCTTTTCTAGAATCAAAAGAAAACAAGTCTTTGTAGGGCCTTGTAATCTCCAATCCTAGACTCTCAACCACTACTCTTGGCATTAGATTGTGAGATGCACTAGAATCTAGCATAACATTGTGAAAAATCATGTCATGAACATTCAAGCTAACATAGAAAGATGGAACATCCTCTTCCTCAGTGTCTTCAATTCTAGGCCCAAGAACTATTGTTGGGACACCATATGTTAATTATGGGGTGTATGGTTTACATTCTCCCTCATCTTTTACCATCCCAGTTATCTTTTCTATATACTCATTATTTCTTAACAACTCACTTAATGGAATGGAAATATTTATTCAACTCATACTGTAAATCAAAGGAAGAAACTGCTCTATTAGCATCAACTAGTATTTGTTGCTTATTTTAATTTGCCATTTTTCTTTTATTACTTTGAAACCTTATGTACAATATTTTTTTTTGTTTTTCTTTCTGGTTTTTTTTTTGTGTGTGTTTTGTTGACTACTAGAATTTTTATTTTAATTGGGCCTTGCTTTATTTATGATGACATCTATACTTCTCATTTAATTTCTTCTGGAAATCATCAATAGCATTTTGATATCTTCTTTGATACTATTGTGATTCTACCTCAAGTGTATTATAATAATTCTCTTGAGAAAACATATTATGCTCCTCTTCTGTGAGATAAATATCAAAGTCCAAATCATCAAAATGATGTATCTTATTATCAAATGGGTCATTCTCTTCCTCCTCATAAACATAATTACCTGGGAATGGAGGTATTATTTGTTGGTCTTCAGGATTTCTAGGATTCCTTTGGTCTCTATACCTAATCTGAGTGGCAGGAAGAGGTCTTCTAAAATTTGGATTCCTGATTTGTGGCTCAGGGTTCTCTCTATTTGGTGGTCTATTATCCAATGAAATTTTTTCCATTAACCTCTCCATAGTTTTCATCATTATATCAAACTTAGCATCACTTGAAGAAGTAGTTGAAGGTTGATTTTATTCCCTAGTTTTATTCCTATCTACCTCCACTCTCTGTTTATTTTTTCCAGAAGCCATCAAGTTGGATTCCACCTCCAGATCATATTTAAACATGGTAGGGATATTAGTAGAGTTCCTCTCTCTTAGTAACAGGGAAAAATCATTGTCAAATGCATCTGCATCATGCAATTTATCAGCTCCTACAAGGGGTTTAATATATTTTGGGATTGAATTGTAAACCCCCATAAATATTCTAGAGAATTCATGCACTGACTCAAAATTTCCTTTCTTTAAATTATTATACTGAGATGGAACCTCTAAATGAATCTTTTTGTCGTCCCACCTATCCATAAAGAGAGTTTGAAAGGATTCAAAATTAGCAACAGACCTTGTGGGAAGATCCTTACACCACCTCTTAGCTTCCCTAGATAAATTTTTTGCAAATAATCTCATCTTGAAATCATCATAATCAACTTCTTCCATATCACTAAAATCATCAAATCTATCCGTATGTTGCATGACTGTAAAATTTCCTTCCCCATCAAAAAGTGAAATTCTATGTGCATAATTCTGTGATAAGTCATGTAACAGAACAGGTAAGGCCAATGGAGAAAATATAACAGCCATAGGTCTTGGGGGGTTATGAACAATAGGAGGATTTTGGACAATGCTAGGAATTTTAGGATGGAAAGTTTGGATTAGAGGATTTCTTTCTTCTATCTTTATAGTATTTTGGATATTTTTCCAAAGTGAATCCAACAAGTAAGTTTCAAGTTTGTTTGGATTAATTTCAATCTGTTTCAAATCTAACTTAGACTTAGACCTTAAAAGAGACTTTTCAAAATTTGTTTCCAACTCCAAATCTTGAAAGCCAATAAATTCTTCTTGATTTTGAGAAGATGACCTTTTAACTTGAGAAGTACCAACTTGTTCTTTACCACATCTTCTCCTAATTAAAATTTCTAGGTTTTCCACACTATATAAGATTTCATAATCAAGGTTACCTCTTGTATGCGCTCTCTCGCAAGCCAGGATGCCGTCTTTTGAATATCTTATTGAAAATCAATGTAGATTCACCAAGGAAAAAACACAATCGACCTCAAATGGAAGAACCTCTATTTTCCCACATAAATTATGTCTTCTTTAATAACTTTGTCGTTCTTCCTAGGGCATATTTGAACTCTCGTTCCCTGGAAACGACCCCAAGATGTTAGCACTCATAATTTACCCCCGGTTGTGAAACAATAATCCCAAGGTAACCACAAAACTGATCTTTAGGGATAAAACTGGCTTCTTTATTTCAAGAGATGGATCTCTCAATGAATAAAATAAGATGCCAGAAATATTTGAAAAAGAAATAAAATTTAATAATGAATGTGGCTGAAAATGGTGCTCATTGGGCATGGAGTCATATATGATAGCAAATAATGAAATTTTTGTAACAGAGGCAGGGTAGGTACTTCTTCACATTAAAAAATTTGGTTTTTTGGCAATAAAGAGCAATTTAGAAAGAGTCCATTAATATGGAATCTAACAAGGATGAATCCAATATTAAATTTAGAGGAAACGTTTTGTGAAGACTTGAAAGAAAAGGATCAAAGCATATGCGTATGAATTCTAACCCAATATAGACTCATTCAAGTATGAAAAAGATGATAGAATGTAAATATTAACAGGAAACAAATTCACAGAGGGAAAGGGAAAGTACATACTGCAAAGTAAATAAGACAAGAATCTCTGTAAAAATTCCTCCTCATCTCTGAAATTTTATTTATCTTTAAAACTCTCTTACAATACTCAATTTTTCTGATGGGTTCCAACCTTCAATACCTTGCAAAATGTTGCTTAAATACAAAAATTTTCCTTGAGCTAATAACTTCTTATATGCTCCAAATAGGCAAAATAATTTCCTTTTACATTTGTCATTTGCTTCCTAATTAACTAATTGCTTCAGAAATTTATTACAGAATTTAGATAAACTAATCTTCAAAATTCTTCGAGATTCCTTCATTGATGTAACTTATATTTTGTCCTTCCGAATTTCTCCAATATCTTCCATTGATCAACAGTTGGTAGCTCTAGACTGTCCATTTCTTCAGCTAGTACTTGTATCTCTACATGATCCACATATGAAATTTCTAGGAAATGAGTACAAATAGCTCTGAAAGTATTAATTATTTCAAAATCCACTACCAATTTATCTACCACGGTCTTTCCTAACATTGTCTGGTTCATATCTTCAAATTTCTTATGCTCCAACTTGCATTTCACCAACAGAGCTTGATATTCTACATTAGAGAAAATTCTACCACCTTCTTCCCAGAAGGAATGCAAACCCTTTTGAAAGAGTGGTACAAATTAACTTTTAAAAACTTTAACTTGATGCTACATAATATCAATTTTAGCCTGCAAGTGTCTATATGTTGATTTTTTCCCACCACCTTTCTATCCCATGTGATCATTGTGATTCTATCCTTTATTCCCATAGTTCTCAAGTCATCCTCTAATAAAGCATTCAAGAAATTGATTATGTTTTTGGGTGTATCAACATGCTTCTTATTTAGATCTTCTTTCACAACAGTGCAACTCTGCTTGGAAGCATTTATGACCATTTCCTTGTCCAAAATATAATTTAAATATGGTCTAAGTTTTACAGCCTCAACAATAATCATATTGAATATGACATGTCTTGCTCCCTATATTGTCAGTTGTCCAGTCAATTACTTTTCCAATTTGTAATTTTTATCTAACAACTCTTTACATTTGTTTTCCAAAAATTTCCTTTCTTCCTCTTTTTTCCAAAGCTATATTTTCCAGGTTTTTATTTTGGTTTTTTAAACCAACAATTTCCATATCCTTTAAACTCATCTGAGGCATAGCTTGCACAATAGAATTTGTATTTATTTGTGAAATAGGATTACTTATTTGTACTTCATACTCTTTTATTTTATCTTCAATCTATTTTTCCAAAAAAAAAAATTATCCTTTAAAGCATTAACATTTTGAACCAAAAGAGATTTCTGTTTCTCCCACTCTTCCTTCTCATCAACAATTTTAATCGATTTAGCTTTATTGTCACTTAGCTCATCCACTAGTAGCCCTTTTTCCCTTTCTAATTCAGTCAATTATGTAACCTAAAATAATTGAGTATCATGTATCTTCAACTTTTTCTTTAGTAGTTGAATTGTGTTTTCTTTTTCTACAAGATTTTTTTGTGTGACTTATCCTTCATTATATCTATTATCAATAGCTAATAGGTCCCCTTGAATATTTTTTATCTACTGCTGATATGCCTTATTTTCTACCTTATCCTGCCTTAGATGATTCTCAATTTTGTTCTTTGTAGACTGTAATTTTGATACCTTTAGAGTGGACTTCAGCAAACTACTATAAATTACATATGCAGTTTGTTTGTGTAGGTGGATCATATCTGGCACTGGGATGTTTTCCAAGTTTAATATTATTTCAGCTACGTTATTCTTAGTAGCAACTGCTAAGTTCAAGGTGTTCTTAACATGGTCCATGACAATTACTAAAGAAATATCTTTGTTGGAGATTTTTATGACATCTGAATACAAATGAAAGGATTCAGCTTATCATACAATTAAGCTCTGGACTTAAACCGGTCAGTAGATGTTTGAGGAACTTCTGAAAATTTATATTGTTTCATTTAAAAGATCAGTCCTTTAACTTTTACCTGCTTTTTCTTAGTTTCAGTGTTGACAACTTCCACTAACTCTCCTTATGCTTCGATTTTATGTCTTTTATTTGTCTATGAGCTTGCTTCTTCTTCTTATGTTTATTTTAGTTGTTTCCTTTGTATTTCTTGCAATTGGAGCAATCAATTTTGTACTTTATACCATTTCCAATGGATTTTATTGTGGTTCTTCAAAATTCTCCATAGGCTCTGGATAGTTTGACTAATTTTTTTTTCCAGCCAAGCCTTCAACTTCTTGGTGTTCAAAAGGATTATTCTTGTTCACATGTATTCTTGTTGATATCACATGGAGAGGACCATAATCCATTGCAAAGGATGTTTTGAAATCCGTCCCCTTTTATAATGCATCCACCACAGGAAGTGAAGCTCTACTCTTTATGATAAAAGGACCAACTACCCATGGGAATTTTATCTCTAAGGATTTTTTGAAGATGATGAAATGCTCATTTTCCACTACTAATTTCTTTCTAATAATCTCCAAAGAAAATACCCTAGGAGTGAGAAAGGCTGGAAGGATGTCGGGATCATGACTAAAGCCATATACTCTGATAATAATATGTTCTTCTAATAAAAACCAATCTCTTATCCTCCTATCTGGGGAATGTTGCAAAGTCTCTTTCATCAATGGCAGTATCCTGGGTAATTTATTTTGGAAGAAAAATTTATAGACCTATGCGATCAACATATTCATATAATTGAAAAAATTGTTGCTGATTTCATCTCTAAGAACCATTTCTGGTAGCTATAAATTTCCATCATTAAAGAACAAAAACATTCCGATCAAATAGGACTAGAATATGAAGTGTCTAGTGCTGTGGAAATTCACTATCTAAGAGTGAATACTTTCAGCTAGAAACTCATCAAATTTAAGGCATGGTGTTGAAAGGGATTGGGATTTAGGCTAACTCATACTAACTCTGAGCAACAGACTAATTAAAAACTCAGAAAATATACATGTTTGTGTCCAACCCTAAGACCTGACTCATCATTGAAACAAATATCTTGGTTTCTTCATTAAACATATTCACTTCTAAAGGGAAAGGTTGGTTATCAGAGGAAATATACGACCTGAAACACTTTACAAAGAAAGGCTTCTTCTGTTCTATAGTAGCATGTATGAAAAACTAGATTAGGTCTTCTTCAACAAACTCTTCATGGTTCTGGGTAAAGGTAGGAGGAACAGTAAGGGAATATCGGACGACTAATGCATTGACGGGACAAATTATCTTAGACTTGGTTTCATCCATAATCACTCTCTCTGAAGAAGAATAATTAGAGGCACACTAGTTAATGAAATCGAGAAAATTGAGGGTTTGGTATGGACAAAAGTGGTATAAATGAGACTAAATTTTTTTTATGCACGTCTGTACTCTAGTATTTGAGTATATTTAACTTTGTTTTCAACTAACTGACGCGGGTCGAAGGAAAAAATGGTATAAAAAATTCCACTATCCTTGTCCTCTAAAACCTCATCAATTTTCTGAAATTTGAGTTCCTGGGCCTCTACCTCTCCTCCACCATCCATATTTAAATACTCATAGGAAGGAAAAAAGATGACCTACCTAACAAACTAACGGTTGGATAGGTATCTATACGGCATGTCTTTGTCCATGCAGAACAATGCTTCTTCTTCAAACATAAAAATACAAATAACCTTTAACCATGTTCCCTTTACTTTTATAATATTTTTCATAAAATTCCCTGCTAAATTTTATGCATATTTACAAACGAACTCTTATATGTCCATATATTTAACTTACCTTCTTTCTCAGTCGTTGATCTTGACCGCCTATTAACCTATTCCACTTCCCAGCCTTCTTATTATATTCCTTGCGATTTTCCACAATGGATATTCTTACAACCCTAAATCCATCAAATATTCATTTTCCACTATAGATCATATCTTCAACATAATGACCCTTTTTTCTTTCCATTTTCCATCTAAAATGTAAACCATGTGTAACTTGCATCAGTGGATTATTTAAAAATCGTTGATCTATCTGCTCTAAATCCTGGTCGTTGATATATGCCTCCTTTTAATCATTTTTCCATACTCCAACTTAAAAATTTAGTGTGCATGTTCTCCCAATGGAATTAATCTCCACCATCAATCTCACCAGCCACCAATCTACACCATTGATCAATGCTTCCCTTTAATTCATTTCGTTGATCCCCACTCTCACTTCCTTCGTGCATCTTCCAACAATGGAATCTCCCTACTCCATAAATCATTTCACCTTATAATTCTCTGTCATTGATTAAAGTGGGCCTTTTAAACCTTTCTGCTAATCTCCACCCCCACTTTCTCTGTGCATCTTCTATCAATGAAATCCTCTTGCACCATGGATTATTTCAACATTAAATATGCACCATCAATTAAAGTGAGTCTTTAAACCATTCCACTAATCATAAGAATTTTTTCTTCCACACAAATTTCATTAGCAGATTAATCTTTCACCGTATATTTCTTTTACCCGTTCCCTTGATCTTAGATCTATGTTGTCCTTTAAATTCCTCCATTGATTATCAATTTGACTTCCACCTTGCATATTTTGAGAGAGGATTCCATCTTAGCTGTAGATATTTTCATCCACGGATCTAAACAATTGAAACATTTGACCCCATACCACAGGCACAAATTTTTCATTTTTAGCCTATTTCCAAAGCTTATCCCATGGGTTTTCTAGAGAATAAATACTTTGGTCATGATTTGGAACCTTTCAATCAAATTTTTTTTTAATCCATACCATTATTTCTTATTAATCCTACTCCCAAATTCTAACAAAAAAGAATGCTAACACAAGTTATGGTCTTTTCGAGTTGAATATCACTTTAGTCAATCACTTATTTGTTTTATTTTTCTTTGAGTTGGATCCTTTTTTAGTTGTGGAAGGTGTTGATGACACAGGATCTAGTATACGGATGGTGTACTGTTGACGTGGTATGAGTTGACAAATTTGATTCCAATCCTCTCCTCTTATATAATTGAATCCTTGTATTTTCCTGAGGGAAATGTCTAGTCTAGTATACATCTGAGAACTCAAACACTCTTCCTACACATAATTTTTTCAATAAATTTAATAACTCAAAATCAGATAACAAATTTTCTTTAATTATCTTTTTTTTATTGGCATATTCTACAACTAAAGTTATATCCTACTCTCCTATTTTTGGTTCAAAATGATGCCACCCAAGTCTATTCACAGTTGGAAAAGTTCATGGAATGTTTTTATTCCTACCCATGAGTAATATGACTACGATAAGTTATGTAATGAATTTAAAGGGGTCCAGAAGAATACATATGAGTCAGATGATTACTTCATGTCAATACTAACCCAAATTTATTATTGGTTTCATGAAGATGATAAACATTTAGGGAAAGGAATAATTGATTGGTATGTATATCTTATCTCTTTTCCCGAAGAAGATGAATTTTTAATTGATGATGGAAAATAGTGTAGTTGTAATAGTAATCTTCCCATAGGAACCTTGGATCAAGAAACATCAATTTTAAATGGATAAAATAACCCAGAAAACAGTGATATGCAAAACAACCCTAATTTACAAAATACATGTCTTGTTGTAGATTCACATGAAGTAATTTCGATTGTGATAGTGAATGAATCAAATGAAAGAATATGTGAAGAATACATTTATTTTTCTAGATACACAAGAATATGACTTAGAAGTGAACTGTCTATATAACCTCTTCGAACAAGAAGAAGATAATAATCAAAATATTCCTAGGTACAATTGGTGTTGGAGTTTTTTTATTTACAATCATCATCGATTGAAACTGTAGATGAAGATAAACCAACATAGATCCAAATCCTAGGCTCTATCAAGCTCCGAGAAGGATCAAATCTATGGAGGTGCAAACCTATTCTTAAGTATTTCACTCAAGGATCTATCAACTTTGGTGTGTCCTATATATAGCCATTGATTTGATTCAAACTAAAAGACACATATTTTTATTTAAGGTTGACATAATATTTTTATTATTAATATTTGATATTATTTGTGGCCGACATCGAATATTTATTATTATTTTTTTATTTTGTTAGGAATGAACATTACAACATCACCCCCATACATGGTTTTAAAACCATGTGCAAGGCACTCCTAAAACCATGGGTTGTTTAGGAGGCCTTGAACATGGTCTTAAAACCATTTGCAAACCATGTATAATAAAACCATGGGTTGTTTAGGAGGCCTTGCACATAGTTTTAAAAACATTTGAAAGGCCCTCCTAAACCATGCAAAATAAAACCATGGGTTGTTTAGGAGGCCTTGCACATGGTTTTAAAACCATGTCCAAGGCCAACTTTTGTTTTGCGGATAGTTCAATTTTTTATTTTTTTATTATTTTGTTAGGTAGGAACATTATAACATCTCCCCCATATTGTGTTGTTTTTCTAACCAAAATGTTTTTCGGCAGATAATTAAATTTTTAATTTTGTATTGTTTTGTTAGGTAGGAACATTACAACATCTCCCCAATATTAGATTGTTTTTGTGGCCGCCATTTATTTTGGCGGATAATTGAAATTTTTATTTTTTATTATTTTGTTAGTAACAAACGTTACAAGATCTCCCTCATACTGGGTTGCAGAGTGCCTCTCGGCGCAATCAATATCTATTGGCAAGTTGAATGATCTAACTATTAAAAACATGAATGTTGATTATGTATCTTTTCCTACTGAAGGTAATATTGAATGTAATCTTATAATCTTGATTGATACTTTATTATTGAATCAGGATTTAACTGATGTTTACCTTGGACATGTAAAATTTGAAGGAAATTTATTGGGTGATGATGGGGGAACTTTTAGTGAATTAGGTTATGGAAATGTTTACTCCTCGTATTTAGATTTATTTATAGACCTTAAAACTGAAAGAGAGACTCAAAATATTCCTATTATAAATTCTTCTGATTTTGATTCTTTTATGGTAAACAATGGTGAAAGGAAAGAGGTAGGAATTTTTGTTGTTTAATTTAAGAATTGCAAAGAGGAAAAGGATATTTTTATAAATGTTTTCAAAGAAAATTAGAATAAAATTGATATGGGCTATGTTGTTGAACATAAATAGGTTATTTATGATATTCCATTATGTCATGATGATGATGACATGTTTGATAGTGAAAAATTTTAGGGTCAAGAAGAGCACATCGATGAGTATGATGATGTTGGACCTGGGTCCCGCAGCTACAGAAGAAGCTGCTAGTTTAGTGGATAGATAAGTTTTGGTGGAGAGAAGATAATATAGAGCTACGACGCCGTAGCACGTTTCTAGCGACAGAGCAGATCCAGAAACTATGACTTTTAAGATAGAGAAGTCAAGGAAGATGACGGTACCTGAGTAGTTGAGAAGAGAGAGCTCACCCACTGCATTGAAGGCAGCGGCGAAGACAGGAGGGCTCAGCGACCCTCATAAAGGAAAGGGAGCAACGAGGCTAAATCATTGAAGATGAAGGACAGAAAAGCAAAGCGGTGCACAGTACCCATGATTAGCGCCGGGAAGCATGGAAGATTGCAGAGAGCTGTGGTGTGACAGAAAGCGGCTACCTCAAGTACATATATGGCTGACTGTCACTAGTTAGGGTTTTGGGTTACTGTTGGGACAGGCCCACAGTGTTGTAATGGAAAGACCTTCGGGCTGCCTATAAAGGGATATATTTGGTATTGTAAAAGGTTAGCTAGTCAGATAACATATAGTTAGCCATTGAGTCTGTTAGCTCACAGTTATCTTGTATTGTAATAGAGTTGAGCTCTGGTTCTGTTATTAGCGGTAGCAATCTTAATATAACTAGTAGCTGGCTTAGAGAGCATGCATGTAATGATCCACAGGGATTGACAGAGAGGGAAGAGTATATTGTAGGAGAGCAATATAGAGAGGAAAAGAGATCTAAGAGAGAAGATCTTGAGCTACATATGCGGTGCAGCAGAACTGTGTTTTACCTTCCCCTAAGCTATAATGAAAACACAGTTTTGTGGATGTAACTTCCATCCTGGAGGTGAACCACGTTAAAATCGAGTGTTATGTGATAAAGACACCAAGGACTTTTGTAGATGCTGCGATATCTGCCAGAGGGTAAGAAAACCCTTGTGGCGCGATGAAATGCCACTGTGACCACAGGTCACACTGTGTGCATTTGACAAATGGGCTATAGAATTTGTGGGTCCTATCAACCCACCAGGAAAATGAACTGGCACAAGATATATCATCACTGGAACAGAGTACCTCACCAGATGGGCAGAGGCCAAAGCAGTAAATAATTGTGATGCTGCTACAGCCGCATAGTTCATTTTTGAGAACATCATCAGTAGATTTGGATGCCCAGTAATTTTGATGAGTGACCAAGGTACCCATTTCTTGAACAGCACTATTGAGGCATTGACAGAAGAATTCCAGATTTAGCACCATAAGAGCACTCCCTACCACCCACAGGATAATGGTACGGTGGAGGCCTTTAAGAATATTTTAGAAAATGCGCTTACTAAGATCTGCAACAGCCAAAGGAATGATTGGGACCTTAGAGTTAACATTGTATTATGGGCGTATAGGACTACATGCAAGAAACTTACGGGACACACACCTTTCAGCTTGGTGTATGGATAGGAGGCTGTTATTCCTATGGAGTATATTCTTCCCAGTTTAAGAATCGCTTAGATTACTGGGATGACTGATACAGACACAGTGGAGGAAAGGCTAGCACAGCTACTTGCCTTAGAAGAAGACAGATTCATCGCCAGATTCCATTAGAAAGTGCAGAAGGCACGAGAAAAAGCTTGGCATGACAGACACATTAAGAGTAATACTTTCTAGATTGGAGACCTAGTGCTCCTCTATGATAGCAAATTTATTAAGTTTCCAGGGAAGTTCAAGACGCATTGGCTGGGGCCATATCAGATACAGCAAGTCACATAGGGAGGTGCCGTTCAGCTGAGCCAGCTGAATGGGGAGCTTCTTCCCACATGGATTAATGGTAGTAGGCTTAAGCTCTATGGTGATAGCCACCCTGCCTCTCAGCCCTAGCTTAGCCAGTTTATGGTGGTGTAGATGTCCAGTGTAGTTGAAAGGAAGCATCACACCGGGAACTAGTCTACACCGGCAGATATTTTCTAAGTATGAGGAATCACATAAGGTCAGTTCATTTTGCGCAAGTCATCAGGAAAAAAAAAAGGTATTGTTTTACGCAGGTGATGCGGAGTCGCATCGCGGCAGTGCGATGTTCCCCCGTGCCACATATTCAGTTTTGCAACCGATAGAGGGCCAGTCAAGTCACCCTCTGACAAGCAGTTAATGAGGAAATGACCGGTATATCTTACTATAGATTTGGTAGCAGTATAATCAATTTTTCCATATTTGGCAAATATTCGACGAGACCGGCGCCTGTACACACACGTTTTGAGGGAAATTCGATCGAATTTCCACATTTATTAAGGATCGGATGGCGGGTGTGGTCTTATCTAGGCATTTATTACGACCGATGGGTTCAGTCTAGATGACCGTTGTGTCCAGGATTATCGTATTGGGCATAAAAGCAGAAAGTATTCAATTGGGACGGTTACGTTTGCAGAAAAACTGAGAGCTATAGAGTAAGTTGTTAAGAATTCCCTGTGAAGAGCTAAGTTTGTTATAGAGTGCTGTGATTTTCAGAAGTTGCAGCCATTGCACATCCATCGTTTTACACAAAGTGGGTTCTATCCGAGGACGAACCTATAGAAATTTTTTTGAGAAGGTTTCAGCATGGCGGCCTTGCGTCCGCCATGACGACGCCATCTAAGGGTGCTCCGCCAAGTTCATCACAACCCAGACAACAACCATAGATGAGGAGCCAATCTCAGGTCAATGAAGAATCCGGTTCAGAGCAGGAGGACGAAGTTCATAGCACAACAGACTACATTATGCCACGAGTTGAAGGCGCAGCAAAGGTAAGAATTCCTAAGAATGCTAGGTATACTGTTCCCATACCACCCATTGACTCTCGAGTAAAGGAAAATGGATATCTAGTAGGATATGCTGCTGTTGTTAAATTTGTAGATTATAACCTGGGAGATGGTAAGACATATCCTCACTTCAAGCCGAACCAGTATCTAAATATTGAGAAGAACCCAAGGACAGGGAGAAATGAATGTGTTCCCCTGCCACATGTCCAGATTCTTGAGTGGTCAGGTCTGCTCAATTTGCTGAGATTACCTCATTTTGGACGGGGTGTAGAGGTTAATGCCGTGGTGTGCATTTTACTTTCTTGTGTACATGGAGGGTACCTCTGGATAGGCAACAAGGTCGACCTGAACGTCGATTTGATACATCGCATCACCGGCCTGTCCAAGACTGGTAAGAACCCCGAGATACAGACAACAGGGAAAACTAAGGAATCCAAGTTACCACAAGCCCTAGTAAATAAGTATCAGCTACAGAGAGGAGGACAGGCTTATGACATTTCAAGCATTACAAACAATACACTTAGATTTACAGCCAGTCTGCTCACAGGCAGACTGTTAACCAAGGTTCGACCAAAGGAAGTTACAGGATCCGTGATACACCTTGCCATACAAGTTACCGAGGGGGAACAATTCAATTGGTCTCTATTTTTATTAAATATGCTTCAAGCTGATTGCTTGGCAGCTCAGGATGAAGCAAACCACCCTTTCCATTTCTCGTGGTTGCTTATACTTTGTGCATTTGTCAGATGGAAGGAGCCGCCTCGTACCCAGTTTCCGCAGAGAGCAAGTGGCGAGCCCAGAGGCATGCGCTATGCCAGCTTATGGGAGACCAATAGCCCAGCTAAGAAAGCGGTAAATACGATGGTATTCCATGACTACTATAAGCTGTTGATGAAGGTCATTCAAGAAACACCACGGCTCAGCATGGAGACTATGGACATATACGATAGCCGGCTTAATTTTATGGCAGACAGCCATTTAATCTGTCTGCGACCAAAAGGGACTAAGCGGGATGATTGGGCTCCTAGCTCGTTCAGGATGACAGCATAGGACGTCGAAGGAGTCACAAAAGAATTCGATGACCAATGGAAGTAGGAATATGAAGATACTGCACCGCTACCATCAGACACTGCACAGACAGACCCCCAAGACAAGGGCAAAGACAAAACAGAGACCCAGACGCAAGCAACAACAGAAGCACCACTACCAGGGAAAAGAGGAAAAACCAATAGCAAGTGCCATCAGAGGCACAGATGACAAAGGATGGAGAAGAAGGGCCACCAGAGACACAACAGAAGAAAAAACACAAAACTTCAAAACCACCTCTAAAGACCGCGTTGACAGATGATGATTATGAACTCATTGCAACAAGAATGCATGAGACATTGAAAGACTCATTTGACGTGATACACTCATCACAGGAAAAGATACAGAGTGCGGTAGAAAAGCAACTTCTGGACTTAAAACTAATTACTGAAAAGACTGCTCTGATACAGATTCCACTGGTAAAGGTGTCCATAGGAGAAAGTTCGACACAGCCGATTTCCCGTGAGGAAACCTTAGCAGTGGATCGCATCAATACAATCATGATACCACCTGGGAGCATCTGATTCCCTGCGTCAGTGACGAATGCCCCGATCGAGATCAGGAAACCCGTCGAGGTTAACCTCGCAGAGTTTTGCATTGATCATTTGCAGATGATCCAGCAGCAGCTAAGCGCAGAGCTTAGGAGTAGAGAGATCGCGACTTACAAATAGAATACGCAGCTGAAGCAACAGAATGCAGCACTCGCTACCAGCCATCAGAAAAAGGCAGATGAGTTAAAAACATATCAAGACAGGGATTAGGAACTCTCTTAAGTACTGCAGAGCATCACATTAGAGTTAACCAAATGTAACATCGAGTTCACGTTTCCTACCCCACAGAAGCTAAGAAAAGTTGCAGACAGAGCAAAGGCTCTGGAGGAAACAGTAACCAGGATGAAAGAAACAACAGCCAAGATGGAGGAAGACTACAAAGCGCAGATTGCTGAGCTTGATACTGAGCTCTAAGCTCGACCACCGGGCACGCCTCATGAAAACAAGGAAGCAAGAATAGAGGCCTTTCGACTCACTTTCGTGCAGATGAAATATCGCATTGATGAAGCACTGTTGGTACTCATAGAGGTGACAAACACATGGGCGGAGTTAGATGCACCGCCCGAAAAAGTAGAAGTTCAGCAAAGTATTCAACAGATAGAGAATACTACAATAGCAATGAGGGAAGAAATTAAGAGCCTAGCAGCTCTTCAGAGGATGAGGAAGACGAAGGAGATGAATCACTTGTAGCAGGAAGCATAGCAGTTAAGAGCGCAGGAGATACACATTAATGACCTGCTTCAACCATATCAAGAGCAAATCGCAGAGATAGTTGATACGGTTGAACAGAAAGTTACGGAGTTCACGGCTACCAGAAATGAAATTGATGCAGCACAGGACTCCAGTATTAGTCAAGCTATGCTTGACTCGGCACAAGAGCGTGTCGAAGCAATGCAAAATGAAGTCGCAGGACTTCAAGACAAGTTTAATAAGGCTTCGCAGGAAGCCAAGGTAAAGCTACAGCAGGAGAAGCCCACTGGTAGTGGCTCGGGGACGAGCCACAAGTAAGTGTTAGGGGATTGTTGGAGCAGGGTCCCGCAGCTACAGAAGAAGCTGCTAGTTTAGCGGATAGATAAGTTTTGGCGGAGAGAAGATAAGATAGAGCTACGACTCCGTAGCACGTTTCCAGCTACAGAGCAGAGCCGAAAACTATGACTTTTAAGATAGAGAAGTCAAGGAAGATGACGGTACCTGAGCGGCCGAGAAGAGAGAGCTTACCCACTGCATTGAAGGCAGTGGCGAAGACAGGAGGGCTCAACGACCCTCATAAAGGAAAAGGAGCAATGAGGCTAAAGCATTGAAGATGAAGGACAGAAAAGTGAAGAGGTGCACAGTACCCATGATCAGCGTCGGGAAGCATGGAAGATTGCAGAGAGCTGTGGTGTGACGGAAAGTGGCTACCTCAAGTACAGATATGGCCGACTGTCACTAGTTAGGGTTTTGGGTTACTATTGGGACAGGCCCACAGTGTTGTAATGGAAAGACCTTCAGGCTTCCTATAAAGGGATATATTTGGTATTGTAAAAGGTTAGCTAGTCGGATAACATATAGTTAGCCATTGAGTCTGTTAGCTCACAATTATCTTGTATTGTAATAGAGTTGAGCTCTGGTTCTGTTATTAGCGGTAGCAATCTTACTGTAACCAGTAGCTGGCTTAGAGAGCATGCATGTAACGATCCACAGGGATCGACAGAGAGGGAAGAGTATATTGTAGGAGAGCAATATAGAGAGGAAAAGAGATCTAAGAGAGAAGATCTTGAGCTGCATATGCGGTGTAGTAGAACTGTGTTTTACCTTCCCCTAAGCTATAATGAAAAGACAGTTCTGTGGATGTAACTTCCATCCTGGAGGTGAACCATGTTAAAATCGAGTGTTATGTGATTGGATTATGTGTTATGTTTACTTGTGCATTTATCATTTATTTCATGGACTTTGTTTACAGTTTAATGAATGAATGTGTTAAACAGTTTACAGCAATATAGAAGGATAAACATAAGTTGAAGTCTTTGGCATGTTGTATGTGGGTTCATTTATGCTTTGCTTGAACAGTCACTAGTCATAGTGTTAAACAGCCTGTCATATTGATTCTTGCAAGTCGACACAAACCACGCTAAGTGCGCTGAGCCGCGGGAGTAGGATATCGTAGGGAGGCAATACTGCACCGGCAGAGGAGCTATGGTGCGCGATACCGTAGGTTAAGGGCTTAGCACTGGGAGGAAGTTACGTGTCTCCTGGTGCGCGACGATGCGATAAGGCTGGAGTCATCGTGAGTCAGTGAAAGTGTGTGACGTGGAAGGGGACCGCACAGCAGTAGAAGGGATATCTCGCAGCTAGAAGAGCTGCGAGATGAGGAGATCGCGCGACGTGAGCAGAGGAGTCGCGCGACTCACAGAGAAAGAGACCTCGTAGCTAGAAGAGCTGTGAGTCGCAAGTAGGATCGCCATAGAACCTAGTCCAAGATGCTTGAGTCCTTGGCCAACCCATTAGAATCACTTCGGGTGAGATTTCAAGCCACTTCGCGGTTTGTTTCCGAAAGGGCCAGTGATTTAGGGGTGTTGTTGGTTGATTATAGTAAACCCGGGTCTGCCCATGATAGCCAACAAATGATACAATTCATCATTCAGTGATGGTTATGTTAGGTCCTCATATCATTACTTAACACTTTGATATTTATGACAATGAAGTCTCAATGACAACTAATTATGAATTTACATCTTGTAGTGTTAGGATTAATTAATCATCCTTTGTCCAATATAGTATATTTGGTTATTTTTCCTAACTTAGGGGATAATTATTATTGTACTAGAGTGTGGGGAACACACATAGAGGTTATTTTCCATTGAATGTATATGCATGCATGAGTTTATGTGCCTATGGGAGAAATCCATACATTATAAGAGCCCACTTTGAGTGCCACCAGCAGCCTCCATCAATTGGTTGTGGTAGCTAAGAAGTTATGTTGAGTTAACCTCCAGTTACAATAAGTTAGGTCACTTTCAGTTAGCCTAGCACCAATTTTCCATGCATGAAGGGAGAGTGGTGCCTTTTTCCCACCTACCTCATCAGTTAACTAATTGTATACTGATTTACACATATGGATTTAGACTAGTGAGTTCTAGCAGTGATTTAGACACACTGAATTAGCTATTTATTTAGATTGAGCTGGTAGATTCGAATCCTATACATGTCATTCGGATTCTATTTATTGTATAATCATTGTATTATTGATTAATGAATGAATATTAATGTTGTGATTATCTTAGCAGTTCTTGTCTGATTTATCTGAAATTTGTGGCATGAATTTTCTGTTCATTGTACATTATATTTGATTATTCCACTGCATAATTCCCTTCCCACAACTTTCATATTTTCCTGTAGATCAATGGTTCACAAATTTAACATGGTATCAGAGCCTTGTTCAGGATAGAAACAAACCTTTTTTGACTTCCATTGTGCACGAAAAGAAACTAAGTTTCCACATAATTCTTGCAATCTTTTCCTTGCTAACTCTAGTTTTTGTCAAGAGAAGTCTCTAGAGGTGTGATAGACTCTGAGAAATTTCACATGGCAAGGTGGAAAGGCTTGTACTGACGTATGATTGAAAATTGAATTGGTTTTGCAGTGTTCTTTGCAGGTATCTATGTAGGTTCTTGAGTAATTGACTGATTAACATACATAAAGATGGAGAATTCTTCATCTCTTGTACCCAGAATCCATACACCCTTCAAATACATCGATTGGAGGGAAAATATGGAGGTATCCTTGTGCAAAGTAGGCATATTTAGGATGGAAATGGGAAGAGAAGTTCAGCCCCAAAAGTATGTTGATAAGAACAAGTTTTTGAATCGTCTTAATGAATCCTTTGGCTTCATATGCACTCAAATATACTGGGATCTTTTGTTCCATCTTGAGGGACTAAGGTCTTTGAAGGAAGCTTGTGAAAATATTGAATCTTGGAATTTTCATAGAGCTTGTGAAAATATTGAATCTTTGAATATTGAAGCCTTCTCAAATTTATTCTTGAAAAAACCCCAAATATTGAAGCTCTATGAAAATCGTTCCCTCTCTTGCAACAAATTTGTTATATGTTTATCATATGACACAGATTGGCTCACCAAAGCAAGTTGTATTTGGTCCTAACTCAATGGAGATATCAGATATCTCAACTGGGAGATTATAGTGAAGGGTGTTGCAAACCATGCCTCCAAGGCATGTTAATTCTCACACTTTCTACCATACTCAGCTCCTGTAGAATCTCAACAACCATTTGAAAGGGAAGGTAAAAACTCTCTTTCATCTCCATTTGTAGATAATGATATGTTTTCTAATATTTCAGTTTCAAAAGATGAGGAACAAGATCAACATGATCTTGATATTGAGATTGTACCTCAATATGATCTAGATCTAGATCCAGCTCCTATTCCAAATCAAAATCCTAAATTGGTTGGAAAGCTCATTGAAACAACTGAGAATGTTGCTGGGGATCCATATGATAGAAGAATAATGATGTCACAATATCAATGAACATGTTGCACTCTCTCACACAGCTTTACTACCTATAGAGTGGTGAAACAAACTTCCATAGAGATGCTACTTGATGATGAATATTGATCCACAATTTGGCCCACTAATGAACAAAATGAATCATTCCATTCCTCCTCCAGAAAGAAGAGACAAAAGAAGCATTCAACAGATCAAAATAAAATGGAAAGGTTCACATGCATAGTCCCAGGATGCTGATGATTATGAATGCCTGNTCTCAAAGAGAAAAAAATTCTCTTATGGAAGTGTGTTCCATGATTACCTACTTATCTTGGGGGGGGGGGGTGTTCCCATGAAGGTTTCCCCAATTTTCTTAGTTTATTAACCAATATTTTACTTCATTTAGATTGTATGGGTGACTTTTGTCCTAGTTGCTATGGCCCAAGTTGTCCAAAGTTAGAATAAAGGGGGGGTTTTAGGATTAATTAATCCTCCTTTGTCCAATATAGTCTATTTGGTTATTTTTCCTAACCTATGGGGTAATTATTATTGTAATAGAGTGTGGGGAACATACCTATAGGTTATACTCCACTTACTTCATGTGCATGCTTTAGTTTATGTTCCTCTGGGAGAAATCCCTACATGATAGGATCCCACTCTGAGTGCCACTAGCAACCTCCATCAGTTTGTTGTGGTAGGTAAGCAGTTATGTTGAGTTAACCTCCAGTTACAATTAGTTAGATCAATTTCAGTTAGCCTAGCACTAGTTTTGCATGCATGAAGGGAGAGTGGCACATTTTTCCCAACTACCTCATCAGTTAACTGATTGCAGATTGATTTAGGCATATGGAGTTAGACTAGTGAGTTCTAGCAGTGATTTAGACACATTGAGTTAGGTATTTAGTTAGCTTGAGCTGGTATATTTGAATCCTATTCATGGAATTCAAATTTAATTTATTGTATAATCATTGTGTTATTGATTAATGAATGAATATTAATGTTGTTATTATCTGAACAATTCTTGTCTGACTTTTCTGAAACTTGTGGCATGAATTTCCTGTTTAGTGTACATTCTCTTTGATTATTCCATTGCATAATACTCTTCCTACATTTTCATATTTTCTTGTAGATCAATGGTTCAAAAATTTAACATATAGTCCAAATGAGGTACATTATTCATATTCGCACTTTCACAAAAATTACATACCGTCCTCTTATGGTTCTCATGACGTTATTGACACATGGTTGGAATCATCATTCTATGATAATTTTCCAAAATGAAACATGTATTTGATGTTTCCTTCTATTAATATACTTCAGAATGGTATATATTTTTATGACCTTGTATTACACAATGCACCAGTCCTACAAATGTAAGAATGATTTTAATTTTTCATGGGATTGGAAGTCCTTCAAGGGATACACTGGCTTATGATTTCACTTAACTTTGTGGAACTAGTGTAGGATAAGGTTGGCATAGTAGAGGTTATCTTACTTCTCACTTTTGGAATAAGAGTTTGAGTCATGTGTTTTTTAAAGCCTCTAGATAGTCATTTAAGTTTTCTTTTGATAGCTTATCTCCCCTCCCATACTTTCATTATGTTCCTTCCAAGGTTTTGGCAATTGGAGATGTATCTTTATTTTATATGTTTTAAAACCTTGGTTTAGATTAGGATAGGTATTTTTTAAATAATACATGTGCAAGAGATTGTTGGATTGACTTGAGATGTATTAGAACTCATTACCATATATTAGTCAATGAATTATCGGATGTGTGGAAACGTTAAGTGATCTCGAGGAAGGATTTGGGACTTTGGGAATTTGAGATTTTTACGTCAACTTTGTCTGAATCTATTAATAGATTGACTTGAGAAAGGTTTCAATTTTGTTATTTCATGAAGGAATATTTTCCATAACAAAGCAAGACATTATTATGATTAATTTTAAAAGGTTTATAGTTCATTGCATGGTCTACATTGAAGATTATGACCATTGCAACATACATGGGTTTAGAATGGTCATAAAATTTGACATTATGTGGATTATGAATTTGAAAAATTGATCATGCTTGTCCCCACCAATATCACTGAAGGTCTTAAAAGATAATTAAGATGCTATCAAAGAAGGAAGCTTCATCAACATATACAATGACCAAGACAAATCAAGAGAGTTAAAGGGAGTTCTCTTTTTCTATTGGAGCATTCATAGAATTGGTAAGACGCACAATTCAAGTTGAAACAACATGTAAGTATAACTATATTGTCAACTCAATAAGTAAGTTATATATAATGTTTCATGTCAAATGGTACAAAAAAACAATGACATGTTTCCATTAAGTTTGGATAGTAGGAAGGTATTGAGGATGCATCATTTTTTTTAAAAATAACTTAAATTCCTCATGTTTTATTGATTCATCCTATTTTCCTTGAGAGAAAGATGTCTAGATATCCTAGACTCGACCTTTATAAGTTGAATTGCATATTTTCTTTAGGATGAAATGAATAATTGGGTTTGAAATGATTTAGCTTTGTCAACGTAAATTTTCAGTGGAAAATTATTATCATGCACATTGATTAAAATGTGAGAACAACATGAGTTTATTTAAATATTTTTCTTTATATATTTTATGATGGCATTAATCTTATCTTGAATTTTTTTTATGGATACATATTGGAAGGACATGCACCAACTATTCAAAAAACTAAGGATATGTCTGTTAACATGATGAAAACTCAAGGAAGTACTTGATAACATATTTGTTATCATTCCAACCCTAATAGTATGTTGTTTATTCATAGTTTCATAGCTTTTGAATAATATTGAAACAACACAGCCTTGATATTTGTAGAATTTAGAAATCAGAACTGGTAAAGAAATAACTTACAATCCTACAAAAAGTATCCTTTCAATCATCATTGATTTCATACACATATTTCTTAAGTAAATAATCTATTAATTTTTCTCTAAAAGTCTCTTGGACTATCAAAACCGTCCATTTTCCATAGAAGCTAGTTCATCTTGATCCATTTAGGTGAGCTTGATTTTATTCCTGTTGAGACAACTCTGATCTTGGTATAATCAAAATATCGAATTGGGAGGTGATAGAAGTATGCTTGAGAAGTTTGGGGAACCAACTATATGTGAGGTGACCACACAAAAAAGAGAAGAATATGAGTAGCAATCACGTTGGGAAAGACGATGAAATAGTAAATCAACTTGAGTAATGTAATTTTAGAGGACCTATCGGGTCCTTAGTTTAAACCAAAAATAATATATGAGTTTACACTTTTGTTCTAAGCTTTTCGGTTTAAATTGATGGTTTTTTTCTAATTCTTTTAAAGTAGAAATCAAATACAAACAACATACTGAAGAAAATTTTAATGCATGATTTCCTTTGTAGTCATCTGATTAAGCAACTCTTATTTATAAAGTTTGAAACAATAATGAAATATAAAAAATATCAAAATACATGTATGATAGTAGCTTGTCCAAGCTCTGCATATCCCTTGCATCTTGTCCTGTTGCTTATCCCTTGCATCCTCTCTTGTAGAAGTAGCTGAAAAATACTTAGGGATTTCAATTGACCAAATCAGTTTACCACCCTCCTAACTAGGAGAGTATCACCGAATTCCTAGCTCCAAGAACTGTATTCTTGGACCCCAAGCCCAAAACCTGAGTACAATCCAACCACTTCAAGTGTTTCAAATCACACTGAAAAATGATCCTCCTCTGTTGTTTTTCCAAAATATATCCTCCCCCATATCATCCACATCTCCTCCCTATATTTCCTCCTCCTCCCCCTTGATACTTTCCCACTTATCCTCACATTCATTGTCCCAAATCCCTTTAATAAAAATATATTAAATTATTATGGGCACAAGTTAATGGAAAATTTATTGTATTTAATGCATAAGGACCTACTATCCGATTTCAACATCAATTCAACACAATTTTTGAGAATAATAAGTTTATCATTTTAATAATATTTGTCCACCTAAATTTTTAGATAACACTTTGCTTTGCCAACAAGTCAGCCATAATATGATACTTCGACAATACTTGAGACATTGTGATTTTATTCTCTAATATTATTTAATCAATATGTTGTAACATAAAAATATATAGTTGTAATTTAATACTTAATTAATAATTATTTATTATTGAACCAAGTTTCTCTTCCATGTACAAATTATAATTGATTTAACTATTTTCATATTCAACAATCAATATTAGTTACAATTTAGACTTAACTAATATGCATTAATCAAGTTAATAGTAATTTTATTAACACTAATCAACATTATTAACAATTGTTTAAAAATTGTTAATCATTTCATTATCACCTTATTAACTATAATAGTAACATTTTTAATACATGGTTTATATTAATAGATCAATTAGTAATCATCTTATTAATATTATTAGACCATTATTATTAATAAACTAGGATCGTGAACCAATTAAGATCATCAACACTTATTTATCATTTAGTGATCAAGGACAGCAATCGACAATTAATTTAAACACAATTTATTATTATCATTATTATTCATCATTAACATTATAGACCATAATTAATAACTAAACCCGATCACAATTAATTAACAAAAATTACTAATCTTGACATAACGGTATCATTTCATAACTAAGATAGGTAATAGTATTTATAATGTGATCATTCACAATATTATGCATCCAATCTATATTTTTGATAGTGCATTAGACAATTCATACAACATGTGTAGACGATCTATGTAATTGTAGCTAATGCTTACATAACTCGTGTAGGTATACTAATACTACTCGACCACACATCACACATAATCACACAAGTTGCTATCTATCGACGGATTCTTAAACATGAATTGGAAATGTGTAGTTGCTAACTCATATCATATTAATATATGAATCCAACATAATATACTAAAACACGACACAAGTATCAAGTGAAGGGTTTCAACAAAAAATTTATTAGGTTTCCCTCCAAAATTCCCATGACATTCCTATATCCCTACTTTCTCCTATCCAATTCACAACTAACTTCCATAGCTTGTCCTTCCTCTATTGGACTACCCTGGAGTGTCAAATACATGACCTAAATCTGGTTAGAACCCATAACAGGAAGTTCCAACTCCATTGACCAAGCTTCCCCAACAGACACCTGTGAGACATCATCACACACATTAGGGAGCATCCTATATAGCACATCCCTCCCATGACTCTAGGTTTCGGGTATAAATGGAGGGTAATTCCTCTGCTCCACTAATGGAACAAGGGACGATGTATACATCGACATAGTGATTGCATTGCGACTATTGTACTCATCTTTTGTCATCGAATAACCAATTTGGGCCGTTGCGTTTCCTAAAACCCCATACCAGCCCACACATCATAATAAAAATCATAATCATATATAACAATAACAGTTCATTCTCATATAATATCTCTCTTGGAATTCATACCGTAGATGTACTTCCATTTTGTAGGGATCAAATATCCCTTAGCTCTTCTAACCTTGTCAGATAGTCTCATAACAAAATGTCATGCAATCATTGACATATACATACATATTTGGTTAATACGAACAGCAATGTAATCATTTATACCATGAATCTAGAATCATAATCACTTACTTGAACCATACATTTAAATCGATGTCTATGTACTTTTATCTATTTAAATTTTCATGCTTGAGACATAATCATAATTCATAATATTAACATCACACACACATATAATTTATGCAAAATAATAAATCCATATGTCGACAGAGATATCGACTGATGAAGTCCCACAATAAGAAGCATTTACAACAAGTAATGATAGTTTAGGTAATAAGGTCAAAACACGGCGTTAGATGCACCCACCCTTCATGAAACTCCGTCCCAAATTTATAATCAAAATAGTGTGGGAAAATCAGGATGCATGGTCTCTGCGTCCTCCCAAGTAGCAGAAACTAGGCTATACTTGTCCCACTGAACCTTAACCTGGTCCACCAAACAGTGTCTGAGTTGTCTAGCCCTATGGTCCAATATACATAATGGTTCTACCTTCATGGTCCACTCGTCTGAAATATGCAGTTCCTTCCAATTTAGTTTATGAGACTCATCCTCTATATAATGTTATAAAAAATATACATGAAATGCATTAAGGTTTTATGCAAATGGGGTGGTAGCGCAAGATGATACACGATGGGTCCAACATTATCTAGAATTTCAAAGAGTCCTATGAATCGTGGTGACAACTTTGTCCCCTTACCAAACTTGATGGTACTCTTGTTAGGCTTGATTCATATGAACAGTGCATCTCCCACTTTATAGTTTTTGTTAACCCTATATGCATAGGCATAAATATTTTGCATATCTTGAGCTTCCTTTAACCATTTTATAATCTTAATCACCTTCTCTTCCATCTCCTAAATTAACTCAGGCCCCACAATCACTCGGTCCTCTAACCTTTCCCAACTCAATGGTGTTATGCATGGTATCCCATATAAGTCTTGATAAGGTGGCATACCAATTGAGTTATGGTAACTATTGTTGCAAGAAAATTCTACTAAGGGAAATTTCTTTTCCAAATGGGTCTGTTGATCCATAGCGTACATCCTAAGCATGTCTAGCATCACCTGATTCAATCTCTCTGTTTGGACATTTGTTTCTGGATGGTAAGTTGTGCTTAAATTCAACTGATTTCCTAAGGTTGGCTACAAACTTGTCCAAAATCTAGACATGAATCGAGCATCCCTATCTGAGATAATATTTTTGGGAAACCCATGATGACTAACAATCTCACTTATAAATAGTTGCATAACATCTTCAACATCATAGGTATCCTTAATTGGAATAAAATGGGCAGTCTTGGTCATTTTATCGACAATGACCATAATGGCATCATGCCTCTAAGAGGTAAGAGGCAATCCTACCACAAAGTTCATCGAAATAATCTTCCACTTTGATATAGGAATATCATGTGGTTGCAACAGTCCTGCCAGGTGGTGATGATCAACTTTTACTTACTGACACTCAAGGCACCTAACAATGAATTTTACCACGTCTCACTTCATTCCTGCCCCAAAGAGGATTCTTTTCATATATGCATACCTCTTCTTTACTCTTGGATGTGCAAAATAGAATGATCTGTGGTCTTCCTTAAGTATAGTTTCTTTAAGATCTCCTTCCTTGGGAATATACATTCTCCCTTTATATCACAACAAACCATCAAATTCCATCTCATACCCTCCAAATTTAGGTTCCACCTACCTTCCATTTTGGATTGTCGATGAGACTTTTAGGTACAAACTATATCCAACCAGTTTCCATAATACTTTCTCCTTAAAATCTACCTTTAAAGGTATGAGAGAGAAAATCCTTAGTTTTTCACTTAAGGAATCGACTACTATATTCTCCTTTTCTTTGATGTATGAAATCCCAAAATAGTACTCTCTCATAAATTCACTCCATCGTTGTTTCCTAGAATTTAGGTCTCTTTGAGTGAATAGGTACCTCAGGCTTTGGTGATCTGATCTAAGTTGAAATCTTCACCCAACAAGGTAATGTATCCAAAGATTTAGTGCTAAAATCACTGTTTCTAATTCTAAATCATGGGTAGGGTAATTCTCTTCATGTGGTTTTAACTTTCTTGACGCATAGGCTATTATCCCACCTTTCTGCATTAACACAACATCCAAACCCTTCCTTGAGGCATATGTGCAAACTGTAAAGTCCTTCTCCATATCTGGAACACGTAGAATTTGTGCACTTGTTAGTGATTCTTTCACTTTAGTGAATGCACAATCACATTCTTCGATCCATTCATATATGATACCCTTACATAGTAAGTTATTTATGGGTTTCACAATTTTTTAGAATCCTTCCATAAACCTTCTATAGTATCCTACTAAACCCATGAAACTACTTACTTCATGTGCATTCCTTGGCACAAGCCAATCCATTATAGCCTTCACCTTTTTCGAGTCCATGGAAATTTCCTCGCTAGAAATTATATTCCCCAGATAATGGAACTCCCTTTGATAGAAAGAACACTTTGACAACTTATTGTACAACTTGTCTTCTCTTAAGCACGACAACACCATTCACAACTGTCTCTCATGCTCTCTTTCATTCTTGGAGTAGATAAGGATATCATCCAATACTACTTGCACAAACTGATCTAAGTATTTTTTAAATACACTATTAATGAGCATCATGAATACAGTCGGTGCATTGTTCAAGCTAGAGGGTACCACCACGAGCTCATAGTTCCCAAACCGGGTTTTAAATGTTGTCTTAGGTATATCACCTTCCTTGATCTGAATTTTGTGGTAACCTAATCGTAAGTCGATCTTTGAAATAACGTCGCCCCTTTCAACTGATCAAAGAGGTATTCGATTCTAGGTATTGGGTACCTATTTTTCACCATGTCTCTGATCAAATATCTGTAATATATCCAACGTCAAAAGGAACCATCCTTCATCCTTACAAATATTACGGCTGCACCCCAAGACTAAATACTTGGCCTAATGAATCCCAGTTCCAATGATTCCTTTAGCTGCATTTACAACTCGCAAAGGTCCAAGGCCGTCATCTTGTAACATGTATTTGATGTCGGCTATGAACCAGGTTTAATCTCAATGGTAAAATCAAGTTCTCTCTCACGAGGTAACCCAACAAGTTCCTTGGGAAATACATCATTGATTTCAGCTAACACTGGGTATTGATTTAAGGAGGGTCCCTTTTCATTACTTACTGCTTCAATGATATATAATTGGCATCCTTTCGTCATACATTGTTTTACGTTCATCTTAGAAATGAATCATAGAGACATCTTTTGTTTGATACCTTGAATCTTAATGGCCTTCCCTTTATCATAAAAAAAAGGACCCTCTTTTTGTAACAGTCGAGGAGATATCGATGTTCCTCAAGCCATTTCATACCTATGATAAGGTCATAAGTCCCAAGGGAGGTGACGTACACATTGACTTGTGTAAGACACACCCATAGATCTACCATACACTTATCGACAGTAGGTCCTACTGCTTGTCTTACCCCTGAAGCCATTTCAACTAAGTTGAAATCATTGTGTTCACAGGATGCCAACCCACATTTATCTAATGCATAAGGAGAAATAAACTATATGTAGCACCGAAATCAAAACAAGATTCTAAGTTTAACATTATTGATTATACATGTCAACTCCACAATAGTGGAATTGTGTTTATCCTGATGGTTATGCATTATTTCCGATATTTGATGCTTACTACTTCTGCTCCCCATCAGGGCCTTCCCTTCGTGATGTACTATACCAGATCGTAAGTCATGACACTCTCGCTGATAGTGTGGACCTACACAACCCCAATAAGCAGCATGTGATGGAGGAGGTGAACTAAACTACTGTGACCTATGAGAGGGGATCCTTCACCTATAACCCCTTACTCTACCAACTAGCCCTTGATAATTCCTTACACTCTCATGAGTCTCTATTATAGATTCAAATACTATAGTATCTACCATTGATCTATCTACTATCGCAACTTTGGGTGTAAACATGTTCCCATAGGGAGGTGTCCTCGCATACCCTCCCCTAGGGTAGCTTCGAGGGGCCTTCCCTACAAGTCTTGACTGTTGAGTATTGAATTCCCTGAATGGTTTCCCACCCAAAATATCTTCGGTATACATAGCATATTCAACTTCCTTGGCAACTGAAGTCGGTTTCCACATCTGTACTTGGGTCTGTATCTTAGGATTAACCTCGTACACAAAGCACTCAGCCTGGAGTTGATCAGTGTCCAAGTAGGGGACATACTTAACTAGTTCCATGAATCTTTACTCATAGTCCTCCATAGATAGGTTCCCTTGTAACAAGGCATGAAGATATCCTGCCTCTTGTTCCTAGTAGAATCAACTAGTACTTCCCTTTAAACTTATCCACAAATAGCTCCCATTGTTCACTTTGTCTGGGGTAAGGCACAGTTTCCTTTCTTGGTTACTACACCACTTTAAAGCGTTTTCCTTCAGCTGAAATATCGCTATGTTGGATTTTGATGTGGAAGTGTACTCCTACAATGCTAAACACCTCATGATCCCTTCCATCCATGTCTCTGCACATACCCCTCTGCGACCACCTGAAAACTACGGAAGTTTGATTTTTTGAAGTTCCCTCGTGATGTCCTGATGAGGGGGTCTATGCAATAGGTTCAATGGTATTTCAGGGTCTCCCTCCCTCAACGGTGGGCCCTTGACCTCTACCTATGGTGTAACACTTCCCCTTTGAAGTCCCTGTGTGTCTCATTTATTTCCTCAAGGGAGCGTGAAATGAGAACCGTCTCTAGAGATGGTGCCAACACATTCAACTCAGGAATTATCGCTCGAGCTCATCCTCGACCTGCTCGTGTCATTTCCATAATGATATTGTATCATGGAATGAGCCGTCATTAGTACATGGTTCATGTTTTATATAGGTCACAATTAAACACATACTCATACCTATAGATTGAGTGAAAGTTTATTTCTTTATTTGCCCGTACACGAGCTATAAATGATAGTGAGGAAAATTCCTGAAATGTTAAGGGTACGAAGGTACTACTACATCCCTACGTCGAAGTCATCATCGTGAATAATGGGTAAGAGACTATGTATTAGGTGGAATCGTGTCGTCCTCACAGCTTAGGTTGTCATCGATGACTAGAACTACCGTCGAAGTCACACTTATTGTGATTCCCATGTGAACATTCTATGTTACTTAATTGACCTAAATTTGAATTAAGTCGATTTGTCTCCTAACCTTGTAACCAATCCAATTAATATAATTCACCTATGAAATTTAAATATTACAAGCTTTAAATTAAGCAATTAATTAATTAATTAATTGAGTAAAAAAACTAATATTAAATTCAACATGAATAGTATTAATTTTAAATTATATAAATTTTAACTATATTTTATTTATTTATAATTCACATAATTCATATTTGAATAATAATTAAAAAAATTGATTTTTTTAATTAATGAAATAATAATGTATAATTATATACATGATCTATTATAGCAAAATAAAAAATGCTTAATTATATAAATATTTTTTTTCACAATTATACAAATTATATCATAATTAAATTCTAATTACATTATCTCACCTCCCTACCCTAATCCACGAGGACAGTGGCATTGAAGCCACGCGGCCTACTCGGGTCATCCCACAACGCAACGAATACAATCTTTCTCCTACATGAAATCTAGGTCAATGATTACTTCAAATTCATATGCTTTCTTGGATATTTATTTCTGCGATCTTATATGTCCTTGGGTACATTTCGCTTCGCACCTCCGATTGTATGCCCGTTAGCAAGCAAGCTCCCTAAAATATTGTTGTTATAGGCTTTAGGAACTTCGGTTCCGTCCGCCTTAGTTTAATCTAGACTTTCCCTAAGTGCCATAGAGAGTTAAAACCAAGTGAAAAGTCTTGTTAGCACCAAAGAGATATGGTATAGTGGTGGTTTAAGATGTGGAAGATAAGATAAAGACCCGCACTTTATTGAGTCCTTGGAGGCCATGGTTGTCGGGACGAGGGATCAAATTTGAAGGGTTGGTCTTAATTTATAGGGTATATGTTCAACTAACCCTTTAGCAATGAAGGGTTATATACATAATTGCATTTTTATTGACATGTGGGGATTAAGTAAAACCTTCGTAAAAAGATGTGAATAAAATATTAACTTTCTAAATGTTAAAATCTTCTGAATGCAAGATAGAATGATGGAGATGCACGAAAGTGGACGCCTTTTGTAGAGAGATGCTAATGAATGGGCATCACTGATATCAATAAACAATTTGCTTCTAGATTGATTTATTTTGATGATCACTTGAATCTTCACTTTGAAAAAAAAACTGTTGCAATTTGTAGTCCATACAAAAAAATAGATTGTTGCAATAATGCATTACCTAAGAATAATTGCTAATAATATTCCATTCATATCCAAGCATTCATAAAGCATTCAAATTTGTAATTGACTCATTATTTTCTATTTCATTCATATATTAAACCTTAATTAAAAAGAGTAGATTTAACTCACCAAATTTAGTTTTTATTATGTTAAGAAGCCTATTTATCATCGTTGGTTGATTCACGGTAACACTCTCTTCTCCTTGTATTGTAGCAACACTCATCCACAAAGTAATATCAATGCAAGCCACCAAGCTGCAACCTTCACAATGAAAAGCCTTGATCACACAAACCATAATAAAAACACTACAAAAAATTAATTACAGTGAACTTTTCCTTGCACGATGATGTGAGCCATTTTCCTTGTCCAAAATAGAGGTTAAGATTATACTCTAAGACGTGGGAGATTATACCAAAAATATTGGTTCCTCGTGTCTATTTTTAGTCGCTAGATATTACGGAGGACATAGTATGACGATTTTAATTTCTAATTAATACATTATTTATATTGAGAGTAACCAAATGGAATGTAATCAAAATTATTTTGAGGTCAATAACAATGAAAAAATACGCATACAATATACTATATATACCTATAGAGGACTATGTAACCATAGTCACCACTCACATATTGAATGGAATTCTGTAGGTTTGAAAAAGGATTTGCAAATGGTTTGCAAATGTAAATGTGTTTAAAGTTTTTGTTTCAAATCTAGCTATCTAGATATGAATGGACTGTTACACATATGAATGCTTGGATTATTGGATTGTGATTATGAATACAATGTTATGAAAATCATAAGATTTCCATTCACTTGAAAAGTTCTAAATAATTTCAAGTCATTTTAGAAGCTCTAAACAAAGCATTATGCAATTCCATTGATGTCAATGACATCATGTACATTAAGCGATTTGATCATGTCCCTCTTGAAAGTCAGGTGTCCTTTTGTTATCGGGCCATAAATGATAGAGTTAGATGCAACAACAAACCCGCTTCTCTCTTGTAACTTTGAAAACCACCTACCTAATTCATGCTCTTAGAATAATGACCTTAGTCTCTCGAAAGCCAAACAAGGGCCTCATCTTGAACATTTGGTGCAGTTATTGTACTTGATACTTAGGAAGGAGAAATAATTTAAAGATTTCTATATTGTTCATAAAAAAATTGTGTTTTTTTTTAAATTGAAGATTTCCTTTCTTCAATTTATTGTTGTTTATCTTCTACCTATATGACCCACAGATCATCGCCTCACATTCCACAAATAGATCCATAGATATGGGAGAAAAACATCCATACCATCGATCCAAAAAACAATTGAAAGAGGGCCCTTTGAACTTGACCTTTCAAAGGCAACTCGCAGAAAAGGACAACGAAACTAGGAAAAAATATATCTCAAATTGGGTGAAATTGCATATCAAAATCGCTATATTTTTTTTATTAAAGTCTAAACTAGAGTGGACATTCTAACATCTGATAGAGTCAATATGAATAAAAACTACAATGAAGGCAATTAAATCGTAAATTAGATCAAATTTACAATAAATTCGACTAGCTGATAAAGTAGATGGAATTTTAGCTTAAAAACAGAGCATAACTATCCATGATCAACTTTTCCACTATCATAACTGATATTGCAACTATAATAAAGGAAAATAACTACAACTAACCAAGAAAGTAGATCACATTTATGCTAAAAGTAGGCTAAAAAGGATAGACTCTAAAGGATACACTCAAAAGAGAATCAAAGTATAAAGCACAGACTCAAACAAAGCATTTCCGCGCATGGTCAACTTCTCCAAATCAACACTGAAACTGTGACTTACTACAATGGATAATGAGGCATACTCCTAGTTTTTTTCCCTAGAAACTATATATATAATGCAGATATACATGTTGTGCTAGTTGAAAATGAAAATAGGGCATCCACTCAACTATGTGAAGTCATAGTCGTAGAGGCGATTGAACCTGCACACACCCTGCAAGTGCTTCATCTGACTCGAAAAATAAATATTTCTCCTTATTTTCAAATAAAAAACTTCTCTATTCATTTATTTTTACGAAACCATTTGGACAATATAGTAATTCATACCTTCATACCCTAAGAAACTCCAATAACTCCATTTCACCTTCACAAAAGAGGAAATAGAAGTGAACATTTGGTAAGAATAAATGATAATTTATCTTGGCCTAGAGTCGCTTGAACTCCCTTTGAAACCCTTCATAGGTTTGAGTATGGATGCAAATTTTCTTTTGTATAAGCACCCATTACTGTGGAAGGTTTGAACACCAGATTACAAATCCTTTCCTTTCGTTTCCTACCCTTGCTTACTAGTAGCATTCTGCACCCTCGCTTGGAATACTAGCAATGGCTTTTTCTCTGTTCTCCATGTTGGCAGCTACTACAACATTCATGGAAAGAAAAACGACAAAGATTTGTATCAGTCTGAAATTTGAAGGAAGGATCCCAATTTTGATGACAAAGGAATGCCTACATTTTTGTATAGGTAAAAAGAAATATGTTATTTATCATTATACAGTTCATATGAAATATATTATATATTTTATAAAATTTATTGCAGAAAATAGTACAGTAGTACCATGTCACTGTGAATGAAAATTGACCACTGAATCACCATTGTAGCATTACCATCTGTCTTGATTAAGAAATCTCTTGTACCAACAATTTTGGCAATGAACTGAATTATCTAGAAAAATGCATCATAGATAATTAGAGTTATATTATGCTTTCAGATGGATTAATAAATGTTTGACGGGTAGTGTCACACCTCACACTTCTAATGAAATTTTAAAATAAATATTGCACTTCTTGAAAACCCGCCAAAATTTAAAATTATCTTTTCTTTTGAAAAACAATATTTTAATTACACTTCTGGGGCGGGCTAAGAGGCCTTTGAAGGAATGTGACGTGTTCAATTTTGATCCCTGGTCGGGATGGATTCGAGGATTCTATGTGAGCCATGGATGCTGGTACAGCTTGCCCAGAACACCATTCTTTATCTTTCTTGAAATTTTAATTAAATTTTATAATATGTCTCCCTTTCCCTTTGTAAGTTATTGTTATCGCTATTATTTTATTTTTTTATAATTCCAACAAAATAATTAAATAAATAAAACAAATATAATCACTCTATTATGTTAATAATGTTTCCCATTTAGGAGTTTACAAATGATTTTAATCTGGCTCATTTTATTTTGCAGGTGTAAACTTCTAGGTGTTTTGTTTGGGGATTTTTGCTTCAAATCATTCAGTAATCTGTCTCGCACGCTCTAATCCTTCGTAAACTTCTTTATATATTTTGTATTTTTGGTAGTGTGTAGATTTTCTACCCTACAATCAGGTTTCCATCTGTCTGTATAAAAAACATGATTTTAATTCAATCCAATGTTTAATACAAGATTTTCTATTTTCGTATTTTCTCTTTTTTTTGTTTAGTTCTAGTCTTCTAATTTCATATTTTTCATTAGGTTCTAATCAAATTGTAGTAATCTCTTTGGTTCCATATTTGGAACCATGGATCTGATACCATGTGTAGAGAACCTACTGAATCCTTAGTTTAAACCAAAGAGAATATATGAGCTTACACTTTTGTTCTTGTTTTTCGGTTTAAATTGATGGCTTTTTTTTCTAATTATTTTAAAGTATAATTCAAATACGCACAACATATTGAAGAAAAAATTAATACATTATTTCCTGCATATTCATCGTATTAACCAACTCTTAATTATAAATTCTGAAACACGGATGAAATAATTTTTTTTTATCAAAACACTTGTATGATAGTAGTTTGTCCAAGCTTTGCTTATCCCTTGCAACTTGTCATGTTGCTTATCCCTTGCAGCATGTCCTATTTCTTATCCCTTCCTTCCTATCCTGTAGAAGTAGCTAAAAAATACTTAGGGATCTCAACCAACCAAATCAACTTACCACCCTACTAACTAGGAGAGTCTCGCCAACTTCCTTGCTCCAAGAACTATGTTCTTGGACCCCAAAACCAAAATGTGAGTACAATCCAACCAGTTCAATTGTTTCACATCACATTGAAAAACAATCCCCCTCTGTTGTTTTTCCAAAATATATCCTCCCCCGTATCATTGACATCTCCTCTCTATATCCTCCTCCTCACCGACTCTCCCCATCGAGACCTCCCCCCTTATCCTCATATTCAATGTCCCAACTCTCTTTAATAAAATATATTAAATGCTTATGGGTACAAGTCAATGGAAAATTTATTATTTTTACTACATAAGAATCTATTACCTGATTTCAACATCAATTCAACACAATTTTTTAGAATAACAAGTTTATCATTTTAATAATATTTTTCCATTTAAATAATGAGCTAACACTTTTCTTCGCCAACAAGTCAAGCATAATATGATACTTCGACGATACTTCAAACATTGTGATTCTAATCTTTAATATTATTTAATCAATATGTTGGAACATAAAAATATATAGTTGTAATTTAATATTTAATTAATAATCATTTATTATTGAACTAACTGTCTCTTCCATGTTCCAATTATAATTTATTTAACTAATGCCATATTTAATCAATATTAGTTACACTTTAGACTTAATTAATATGCATTAATCAAGTTAATAGTAATTTTATTAACAATAATCAACATTATTAACAATTGTTTAACATTTGTTAATCAATTAATTATCACCTTATTAACAATAATTAACCTTATTAATACATAATTTATATTAATAGATCAATTAATAACAATGTAATTAATATTATCACACCATTATTATTAATAAACCACGATCTTGAACCAATTAAGATCATCAACACTTATTAATCATTTAGCAATCAAGCACTTGAATCGATAATTAAGCTAACCAAAATCGCTTATTATCGTTATTATTCATCATTAACATTATCGGCCATAATTAATAACTAGCCTTGATCACAATTAAATAACAGTTAATTTATAATCTTGACATTAATAGTATCATTTCATAACTAAGATAGGTAATAGTATTTATAATGTGATCATTTACAGCCTTATGCACCCAAACTATATTTTTGATAGTGCATTATACAATTCATACAACATATGTAAACGATCTATGTAAGCGTATATAATGATTACATAACTCGTGTAGGTATACCGATACTACTCGACCACACATCACACATACTCACATAACTTACTATCTGCCGATGGATTCTTAAACATGAATTGGAAATGTCTAGTTGCTAACTCATAGCATAATAATCTATGACACCAACATAATATACTTAAAAGCAACACAAGTATCAAGCAAAGTGTTTCGACACATAAATTATGTTTCCCTCACTACAACAAATCCTAGAATTAGCGTCCCATTTAGTGTCCCTTTTTAGTGTAATTTTTTTTTACATTGAGTGGTCAAACTAGACACTAAATACAATATGTCATGGACAAAACTTAAAGCGTCTCAAAAAACGTCTTTTTTTGGTTCCTAAATAGCATCCTTTATGACTTCCAAAATAGTGTCAATTTTTTTGCTTCTAGAATAATGTCCAAGTTTTCTTCCTAAACAACATCGAGGTTTGCTTCCTAAATAGCGTCCTATTTTGCTTCTTAAATGAAATCCCCGTTAGCACCATAATTTCATCCTTAATAGCACCATGTTAGCATCCAATATTGCACCCATTTTTTCTACCACTTTAGCATCCCATTTTGCACCATGTTCTACTTCCAAATATGCGTCAATTTTCGCTTCCAAATTTGCACCAATTTTGGCTTCCTTTTTTGCATCGTGTTTTGCTACCAAAATTACGCCAAATATTATATTATTGCACCATATTTTGCTTCCTATTTAGCGTCATTTTTTGCATCCAAAGTAACGTCTTATTTTGCTACCATATCAACGCCATGTTTGGATTCATCATTAGCGCCACATGTTGCATCATTTTTAATGCCTAGTTTCGTGTCTTATTTTTCTACCATATCAATGCCATGTTTGGATTCATCATTAGCGCCACGTGTTGCATCCATTTTAATGCCTAGTTTTGCATCTCTCATTTTTTGGTCACTAATTTAGTCGTTTTTAGTAATTTTATATATGAATCTTGGTCATTTTGTTTGGTCACTTATCTCTCATTGTTTGGTCACTTATCTCTTATTTTTTGGTTACTAATTTAGTTGTTTTTAACTGATATTATAATATCATTAGGGCATGGAGGAATCGAACCACCAACCTCCTGCTTGTAAGGCAGATGCTCTTCCATTGAGCTAGCACCCTTTAAGAATTTGGGAACCTAACTTACAGAGTCCTCTATAATGGTAAAAAATATCAATACACAACTTTGAGTATCTAATGGTCGGCAAAGGACGATAGATTGTATAAGTTCACAACATATGATCAAGAAGGTTATGAAATCCATAAACCTTTTCTAATAATTTTGAACAAAACTCAAGAAATATTAATGGAAATAATTGTTGCATGATGACCTGTAGATCAATATGGTTCTCTATCCAATCTCTCTCATGGTTGTTGGACTTTCAAATTGATCTTGTAAAAAACCAATTCCTACCTATGTGGTGACTCAACACCATAGCTCATTCAACGTAAGAACAAGGTAGATAGTCATAAGGTGAGACTTATGGTAATTTAATTAATATCCATGTGAAGCTTCGCATATCACATCATGCACCCAAAACACAACCTACAAAAAAAAAATGAATGACTCCATGTACAACTATAATTAACTTGCAGTTATAACACTTTACATGTACATGGGATCATATGTACCTACCCTCGAAAAATATAATAAAAAATGAATGTTGACACCAATTCATGGATAATTTCATGATAAAGGCAAGGATATAAGTAGTCTGGATCTTCCTGAGCATCCCCGAGAAGGATATAAATTTAAAACCTTGAAGGTCAATTCCTGACTTAATTCACCCAAAAATAATATGAAAGCTAATCCTCCCACAGTATGATAAGTTGTGATTTATAATTCATAGCTTATCAATATAATTAAACAAAACCACAGAATTCCATACATATGAAAATGGTTTTTTTAACTATAGCTAGAAACCTATTGTTTATAGCATTTAGGGAAGATGAATGTGTGAGAAAAAGGAAACGGGTTTGATATTGTCACCCAAAAAACATCCATTTCCTACACAACCTTAAAGAATTAACAAGCAATACCTATATGAACTGAAGACATGATTACCCATGGAAAAACAAATTTCAAACCGGGAAAGCAAAAGAAAAATGGTTTTAGTTTTTCAAATTAAATAATGAATAACCACAAGTTTTTCGAGTTCATGAATGTCTCCCACAAAATGACTAAAGAGTTGACAGCTTAAACATAATACATTTTGGACGGGTGATGCTATCCCCTTGGGTAGATTTCAAAGAGATATCAACTTAACTAGAGGTTGCATCACTTGGAATATTTAACTCACTTGTGTGATCCATGAAACTGTGTCAGATCCATTGTACCACCTCCTTCATAGTGGAAACTTGAAAAGGACCTTTTGCATGAGAAAGTCAATCAAATAGATATTGAAATAGGGAAATTTAATCCTCCAATTCTTGAAGCTAGGAAATCATCCCCAACTTCTTCCAAAATCCTTGGTGATAATTTCTGCACAAAAAAATGAATTACTCCAGAGACAGTAGTCATTAAGTTAACTAAGAGTGCATAGGATTAAAAGTACCCACTTACAATTGATAAGCCACAAATAAAAAAAAACCAAGAGCATCTAACAGAAGTCATGTAAAATTCACCTCCATCATAAGGCATAGGAATAAATAAATAAAAAACACATTCCAAGTACATTTTCATCATAAAGATAGAGGATAAGGAATTAAATACATACAACTAAAACTAAATGGTTGTCCAAGAATCCTAAAACCTAGCATCCCAGGTGCTTGGTGCATATGGAGGCATAAGCCTCACAATAGGAATCTAAGCATCCTAAAAACTTAGCATCATAGATGCTTGGTGTATATGGAGGTGTAGTGTATATGAAGGTGTAAGCCTCCAGAGTCCATATACAACAGCTATTAACTGAGGCATTTGTATGACAACTTCCCTAGACAATAACTAGAAAAGAAAATGCTTGTAAAAGAGGACATTTAGTAATGGAATAGAAATGTATAAACAGGAAAATATGTAAATGAATAAATTCATAGACTAAGAAAGTGTTTGGATCAAACTTATGGAGCACATTACTTAATGGATTCCTACGTAGCTAGGTACAACTCAAGGAGGGAAAGGTACATATACAAGATGCATGCACCCACCAAATTAGGATGCACTAGGATCTCTCCATAGAACTGAAGTAGTGCAAGGTGCAGACATACATGGAGCACACACCAACCAAATGAGAGTACACTAATAATTGAACATGGACCCACAGCAATACCCCCATGCATTTAAAACCTAGAGACTAGGAATTATACCCATATCACAACCACCTCCATCATTGGGATTTATAATTATAACTTGGTGTTTAAACCTGAGTTTTTTTTCAAATATTTATTTACAGTAACAGTTTGGTAACTAAATCATACATGTGTTAACAAGCAAGGGGTATTTACAAGGTTTGGGTCCCTTCATGGCAAGCACCCCATTTTACCCATTGTTTACGTACCATTCAACCAACCAGCATGCTTCAATTTAGTTTTCCAATCATGGTTTCAATTTTTTGATGTTCAAGAATTTTTGTGGTGCCACACTCAATCATGTATGTTGAATCGCTCACAAACATGGCCTGACAAGAAAACCAATAAGACCATGGTCCATTGGTAGGGTCATCGTTCATAGTACTCTTGTTTCTACACATTCTACTCAATAATCAAGATGGTACCACACAAGATCCATTAGTACCCTTATGACAACATCAACAAAAACATTCCCCGTGTCTATTGTTATATCTGTACTACTCCAATGTAGATTCATTACTTATTAGGTTTGATCATAATGCAAGGGATCTTGTGTAGTATAAATTTAGAATATAGCTTTATTACATTTTACTTTAGTCTTTTCACTTCCAATTACATAATATAAAAAATAACAATGATATATAATGTCACAAATAAAACATGTGAATGGATCCAAATGGATCCATTCCACCCTCAAAACACTGCTTCAGATAAATTTCAAAGTCCCACATATTTGTCACATACAGGACTATACACAACTTCCTTCAGTAAAAACATCAATACAAGATGATATGCTTCATAAATCCTTTGAGTAGTACAATACAATATCCTTCTTTGCAAAATGAAGTCAATATGTGATCGGGTAGAATGGAGAACAGTTTCATTGTTCCTGAACCATCTGTGAAGAAACGTTCCACAAGAGAGTATCCTAAAGGATAATACATAGGTACACAAAAATCATTGAAATAGTTGAGCATAATTGGTCACCAATGACTTCAGTAGCACCAGATTTATTATTCCCGTCTCTGCATTGGAAGTAGGAAATCAAAACTAATGAGAAGAAATTGTTCATAACAAGCAATTAAATAAATAAAATACAATCTGAAAATACAACATATGATCACAATCAATCCTTCATCGAGGTACACAAAAAGAAGCTAGCATTTCTAACAAAACACAACAAAATCAGAATCAGAATTTCCATCTCAATACACAACTTTGCTAATCCATTGGACGACACCACATTAAATCTCAAATGTCAAAAGGCCATTTTAATAAATACTAAAAAGAGAACAAAAATTGGACCACTAGCAATATTGGTCCAAATGCAATGTCAAAATGCCTTTGAAATGCAAATAATTCTATAGATTTGTAAGGGACTCACGAGTCATAATAAAAAAGGATAGAGAGGGTAGAAGGTTACCAGATTATTGATTCAATGAATCTATGAAACTGAAGAGACCTTTCGTCAGGATAACTTCTAGATGGCTCCACAAATACTCTTTGCTTCTTGCGAAAGAGGAAATCTTCTGTGTCCAAAAAATATGAAGCATTTTTTACATGCACAAGTATATTAGCCAAAAAATTAACTGAATATTTAATACAACTTTCTTGGGTATTTACTATTATGTAATGACAACTCAAGATAAATACTTTGCTCCTTAATAAACTTCTTTGGTGGCATCAAATTCACACTGTACAATGCAAACCTTAGAGGTGTCGCATGATATTTTATGCTCAATCCCATTCACTATTTCAACGCCATCCATCGCCTTAGACATCATAAAAACATCCTTTCCACTGGAATACTTGCGAATGTTTTGTTGATGTACATGTAACTTCGGAATGTATTCATCTATGTATCTTATGCATTGTAACCGGATGTTTATTCCAGGATGTTTCTATTATGTATTTGAGTCATGTTGTCATGCCCCGATGTTCCGATCGGGAGGATAAATAATGTAAACAAGTCATGTCAAGTCATTGTTAAAGTCCCCACAGTTTCGGGCCACTAGGGTTTTTATACACTCATAGAGATGTAGGCTCTAGTAAGTAATTGTTAAGTTAGGCCAACATGATTGAGTGTACTTCAAGTGAACGGAAGAATATAAATAGAGAGTGAGGGCCTCTCTATTTATCACTTGTAACTCACATCATTCACTCACTCAAGTGTGGCGCATTAGTGAGGAAGGAAATACTGGGACTAGATAGAAGAAGAAGACTACTGCTTTGGGGCTTTTACTATTTTGGTGCTGATTCTATCTCTGAGGAAGTTGCGGGATTTTCTCCTTTATGGTTTCCCCGAGAGAAAATCTTTGTGTCTCTTGTCTCTTGTGATGTGCTTATGTTATATTGCTGTACTTTCTATTCTCTCAGTAAAGATCCTAACATAATGCTAGCTTAATGTTGAAAAACTAACATGGTATCAGAGCTGACCTGAGAAGAAGACACTATGCAGCTGCGGGAACTAGGGCTTCCTAGTTTATGGACCTTCCTCCACATATTTTTAGCAAACGTAAGGTGGAACAACTCTCCTCCTTAGGGCGCATCTTTCTGTCGAAACGTAATCCAATTCTGAGGTCTTTCAGTTTTGGACCTGTCTCTAGGGTCGAAAATTAGGGCTTTTTACAGAAGAGGAATTTTTCAGTGAGCCCAGGCTTGGATTGATCTCCTTCCCAAAATCGAAGTTAGGGACAAATTTCAAGGAATTTGGGTGGACAGAACTTCAGAAAAGCAAAACCCTAATTTTCACCTGAACCAGCCCTGCAGGATTTCAGCTCAAGTTTCAGATCTGACATCTTGAACCTGGTAAGATCTAAAATATTTTGTATTTCCATTTGAGGTTCTCATTTAAAGATGTCTCATCATACCAAGCTTGATGAAAAGCTTGAGGGAGCTGAAAAATTCCGAGCTTGGAAGTATAGGATCTCCCTGGTCTTGGAAGAGAATGAATTAAACTCCTACATTTAGGAGAAGGTTCCAGTTCCAGAGGGAGATGAGGCAAAATCCTTACATAATTAGAAGATGGTTATGTCAAAGAGGATCATTTCTGATTCTATTAAGGATCACCTTATCCCATAGGTGTCCTCTCTCAAGACACGTAAAGCTATGTTTGATGCCCTAACCAAATTGTTTGAAGGAAAGAACATCAATCGAAAGATGACCCTGAGGAACCAACTGAAGAATGTAAAGATTTAGAATGCAAAAACTATCCAGTCTTACTTCACAAGGGTTTCTCAGATCAAGGAACAATTAGAAGCTGTTGATGAAGAAGTGGAAAATGCAGAGATTGTGATGACTACCGTTGAATGGCCTTCCTAGGTCGTGGGATGCTTTCATCCAAGGAATTTGTGCTAGAAATAAGTTAGTCAAATTCAGCAGACTATGGTAAGAGTGCTCTCAAGAATAAGCAAGAATAGCAGCTCGAGAAGAGAATATGGGAAGTGAATACCAAGCCCTCACAGCTCACTCCAAGAAAGGAAGAAAAGGAAGTCATCACTCAAAAGGTAAGAATCCTCATCATAGAGATAATAGTAGAAAGAAAATTTCTAGATCAAGATGTTATACATGTGATGAGGTAGGACACTTTGCAAAAGACTGTCCTAAGAGCAAGAACCACTCTCATAAGAAGAAGAGCAACAAAAGAAGACATCATGCTCATGCTGCAGAGGATGATGAACCATCCAGAAAGAGATCCAGATATGAAAGTGAAGATTCTTCAAGCGAGGATGAATATGTTCTGATATCATCTCTCACAGGTAACATTACTCATGGAAGTGATGATTGGCTTATAGACAGTGGGGTTCCAAACATATGACGGGATTCTAACATAAAAAAGCAACAGAAAAAGACAAAACAAGATCATGGGTGTTAGATAAGGTGCAATGTTTCAAGGCATTTTAAAAAAACTCACTTTGCATACAAATTAGGGGGTGTTGTATCTTTTACATTCTTCCAATTCAGCTCTGTAGTTAATGTATTCTTATTTGCAGAGATTATCCATTCATATAAGGTCTGCAACAAGATTCAATGAGTATAAAACCAATTATTCCTAGTCAATGAAGAATACATTAAGAAATTAGTGAAGGGAAATACCTGATGCAGCCTAAAAAGCACATAAAAAGTATCATTTCCATAGAAAACATGACCCTTCTTTGATATGCTTGAATTAGTATAATAGACATGCTCTGACAGAGGCTTGGACATGACTAAAATACAATCCGATAATGCAAATGAATCACCTTCTTCAACATCATGTGCATCATCCATTTCTCCAACCTCGCCTTCACTTTCTTCTTTCCCCTCATTGTCTTCATGATCAACATCTTCTTCTTTATCTTCATGTGAGCATCCATTGCCATTTACAGAATCACTTCCTGAAATATCTTCACCACCATCAGAAGAATTCTCACTATCATCAACTGATTTAGGTGCACTCTCTTCTCCATCTTCAGCATCATTCTCTACCGCTCCACAGTTAAACTTTTCATTCTTTCCTTGTCCACTTGTATAAGTTATTCTTGAAAACTTGTCATTCCCTTGCAGGATAGCATTCTTACCAGAGACAAGGTTGCCATCTCTATAACAATGCACATTTTCTTCATCCTCCACCACAACAGGTGGAGATAGATTAGGGGACAATTTACCTTCTTCCATTTCAACTTTCCATCTAGCCTACACTACTTCATGATTATTAGACCTTTGATGAAAGGCATTTTATTCACAATCTGTAGCCCCACATTCCCTTTCCAATGGTGCCAATTCCTTGTCACTTTCCTGTAACATATTGGAAACCACAATAATGGTTTATAAATATAAGATTCAAATGTATCTGAATTACAAATTACAATGTGAACCCAAAATTCCTTTCCAAGGAAAGTGATTCCTTGTCATCTTGTACCAAATTGGAAACCAAAAAACAATACTAAATAAAAAGATTAAGTCTATCTTGATGAGGAAAAGCAAAGGAAGTTTGCTCTCATTAAAGTCCCAAACATATGTTTGGACTGCTATGATGCAAAAGAGTCAAACTTGGAAGCCAGAAACAATACAAATGGAAAAGAGAATTGCATGGGAGATAATGATGGGTAAAAAGTTGCAAAGATGAGCCAAAGGATTCTCTAGAATAACTTAAAGGCCATAAATAATTTGTAAAAGCATTTAGATAACAACTTAGAGAAAAAATACGTTGATAAAATTGTTAGTACTAAATGCCAACAAGCACTTATCCAGGTGAGAAGAAATTAGGAAGGAAATTACATGAGTATCCAATCAATAACCAAAATTGGTCAATGAGACTTGGAAAGAAAAGTGAATAAAAATAGTGAAATCAAATTCCCTAGGGAATCTCATCCCTAATAAAGAAAAATATAAGTAAATAAAAGGCATAATATCTTAACAAAATGGAGTTAGATCCACAATAGAAAAACCCTCTGCAATAGTGTATGGCCCTAAAGGAGAAGACTGAAATATAATAGCTATCAATAATGTGTCTGAGCTTGAGGAGGATCCTGCATATTGGTCTCTCCCTGTGAAGTCACCGATATTGAGCTTTAGAATTCATCACAGCAGTGACCATGACTAAGAGGAGTCATGGGGGAACAAATATAAATTAAGATGGAACTACTTCAGATATCTAATCGCTTAAAAAACAAATTAGGTCAATATTGAATTTCAGAAACAGATTAATGCAATATTCTTAAAAGTTAAAACAATAAAAGAAAAATCTGAGAACAAAACCAAGAACTAATTAAGTTTAATCAGCATGTTTAGAAACCCTAGCTTATAAAATACTACCTTACATTAGTACAAACACCAACAATATGTCAGATAAATATAAATATGCAGTTTGATACATGAGACACAACATCCGAATGGCGAAAAAGAACAGGACAAGTCAAAATGGAATTTCTTGGAAACCAACACTGCATTCCACATGGGTAACCATGATTACATTTTGACTGGAGAAGATGGAAAATGGAAGACAATGGAAGGAAGCTTCTTGGGACAATCTTCAATTTCAGAACTGTCTGAAAATTTACTTCAGAGAATACCAACATTGCAATTGGATAATGTTTCCATTAAGAACAAAATAAGGAAAAATGAACATGTTGTAGATGCAACAAACTTGGGAGGCTTCGGAGGCCTTGATTGGAGAGGAGGGAAAGCATAAAAAGAGTTTGATATTAAGATCCTCTTTACATTCCTATGATGGACTTAATACTACAACTTCGGAGGCTCATAATGAAGTGGTTAATCCATGTATTTGTTTCTTTGAATATGAAATCACTAATAAGATATTCAAACAGATATATCAGAATCCTCTCTGAAAAGAAAGAAAGAGAGCATAAAGAATATGTCATATGAAACAAATAATCAAGAGGGATATGGATTAGTTGAAGCTGCATGTTCAGGAGAAAAAATATTTTTATAACGAATGGTGGAGACTGTGTTTGTATTGGGAGAAGATGTTCTCAACATTTCGGTCCTCAATCTAGGACCATCCTCAGGAGACTAAATCAGCTCAACTGAAAAGATCGATCCTCGTTGTTTATTAATGGTGATCAAAGGTGAGAAAATTAGCTTTTTGGGGCTGACTTTGATCATCCTTTAGACTTCCTTAATTCTTTTTAATTTTAAATTTCTTTAAATTTAAATTTTATTGATTACAGGTTTCCATGCTTCACTAATTTGTAGTCCATCGTCTCTATTTAAGTTATTTTTGTGTAGTTCTATTTCGAGAGCTTCCCATATTTTTCTTTTCTCATAATGATCAATTTTTGCTATGATTTTAGTGTCCTCAATGCATAAATGGTGTCCCGTGTGGTGGTAGTGCTCTGCCAAGGCTGATTTCTTGACTCTGTTGTGTTTAATGTCGACGATGTGTTCCTTTAGGCTTATTTGAAAAGATCTACCTATCTACCCAATGTATTGTTTGCCACAGGTACAAGGAATGGAGTATACTCCTCTATGTAGACTGGGATTTATGGAGTCCTTTGCATGGTCTAACATGGTCCTTAGTGAATTAATAGGGGATAAGGAGACTTTGATGTTTTCCTTTTTTAGAATTTTAGCAATCTTCTCTGTGGTACCTTGTATGTATGGTAGGTTAATATTCTTAGTCACCTCTTTTTCTTTGTTATTTTTTTTTCTAGGTGTTTTCTTTGCCTTCATGATAGCTTTATTGACTTGTTTCTCATTGTACCCATTCATTTTAAAGACCTCTTTAAGGTGTCTTAACTCTTTCTCAATGTGCTCTTCGTCTGATAATCTCATTGCTTGGGTGACAAGGGTGTTAATGACACCAATATTTTGCGCTGGGTGGTGGTGTGACTTGGTGTGTAAGTAGAAATATGTGTGTGTATTTTTTCTATGGACCTGATGTGACAAAGTACCATCATTGCGTTTGGATATGAGGATGTCTAGAAAAGGTATGCTTCCATTTTCCTCTAGCTCCATTGTGAATTTTATTCTTTCGGACTGTTTGTTTAGATGTTCAAAGAAACCAGGGATGTCCTCTTTATCATGTGGCCAAATTATGTTTGTATCATCTACATATCTTTTCCACATGGAAAAAATATTCACAATTACCATCCCCCACCTGGACTACATTGGCCAAAGTTCAACTGAAGGCAGTGATGGTTTCGTTCAAGGAAAACCAACTTTCAGTGCGCTGAAACTCATTGCATATAATTCTATGCTGAAAGCACTATATATTCAAGGTGATCATAATTGGAAGCATGGATTTATCCTTACAAATCTTCATGAGTCACTAAATATTAGCAACGAGAACCATTCTATTGAGCTGAGATGCATAACACGACGTCATTTTGATTGAACAATCATTTGTTTTTTTTTATTAAACAGGGACTGTACAGGACACAACTTTTTGAAATTTGGGCTAGTTTTAATGTTGCGGAGGCAGATGACTGACTACAGAGGTTATCTCTACCTATGAAATTTTGTAGTATGTGTTGGTATCAAAATTTGCCATAAAAAAAATTGTTAGATTTTGGAAACAAGCATGTAAAAGGGACCCTGATTCTCGCTGTTGTAAAGTCCACTAGCATTTTTTCCAAGCCCCAAATGTTCATGCCAGATTGAATGGTCGAACATTCATCCTCAACTGCAAATCTTACTAATATATGTCAAAAATGCAATAGTGAATCCCTGGCAGAAAATTCCTTCTGTATTGGCTATCTTTGTAGCTGAAGCTTCTTGTATTCTGATGGAACCTACAAACAATCATTACCCGGTCATTAATCATTTACTTATGTGTGCTCCTGCAATGGTCCTCGAGAGTATACCTCTTTTTTGTTCAATGTTTAGGAGTGGTTCAGTCCATTTTTAGAGTGATCAAACATGGATACTTCGTCTTTTGGAAGCTAGATTGAATTCCTCTGAGGATTCTTGGATATATCGCCATAAATTTGTTCTTGAGGTTCTGTTAAGTTTTTATGGTTCGTCTCTTATAGACTTCCAAACCAAGTTGTTGGTGCTTTAGGTAATGAAGAAGGAAGTTAAAAGGTGAACACTTGCACAATACTTGGTTGAGCATGCAGGCTTGTTTTCATGGCTTTTCTCTACTGTTTCAAATTATGCTCAAACAAAATCAGGTGAATTTGGTACATGTATTCCTTTTGGGTTGAATATCATAGTAGAGATGATTCCATATTTGCTGTCATGAAGAAGTATAATTTAGTGGTTGCTTAAAAATGGCCTTGAACAACTATCACAAATTGCATCCCATTTGCACTGGTTTCTTTTATATGATTCAACTTTTCCAGGTGGGAAAAATACATTCATTAAATCCATTCTCAGTATTCTCATATATGCAATTTGTCTATCTTAGTAGCAAAAAATTTATCAAACACAATTTTTCTTATCCTTTCAAGGTTTATTTGAGGTCGTACTATTCATTGAGAGTAGACATCCTGATATTAATTCTAGGGATATGATTTAACTTGGATTAAATTTTGTCCTTTCTAGTTTACCACTAGTAGTCAGGACAGTTATGGATAAATTAATGCTACTAAAACTAGGGATGTGGGCTATTTCTAGTTCCTCACAAATGAATTCCCTTTCAAAATTCGAAGGACAAACACTTATTGACAGGCAGTGGGATTCACTAAAAGATTAAGAATGTCAAGATGTGTTGATGGGGAAGTTGTTGTGTTGGTTAGTAGCATCTGTCATCCTTGGAATTGTTTCTAGGACAGCCAACTGTCCAGAGAGAAATAATAGAGCATACTTATTTTCTTTACTTGAATATTTAAAGACATTAAGGTGCCTTTATGAAATGGAGCTAGATTGTGATATTGAAAAGGGTTTGACCCAGTTGATACTATATCTTCACAGTTTTTTTGGAGTGTAGTGCAGAGAGTTGTCATCTATTGTCACTGCTATTTGTTTTCTTTTGCTATTAGATGGCATAGATCTCATTGATGAAACCTCTTCCCATGGCACATTTTTGAGCCTATTGATTCTTCTTTTGTCAGAGTTTTCATGTCCAGTAGAGGCCAACACTTCTTGGCATTGGTCATCTAACAGTCCTTGGAGAGACTTATCTTCACAAAAATCATATGTGCAAAGATTATATGAATATGAATTTTGTTAGGTTCTCTTTATAAAATTTTGAAAATTTTCTATCAAGTACAACACCAAATTTTTATTTTAGCACCCAAAGGAAAAAGTTGGATTCGAAATTTACTTCACGTCATTTGGAAACAAAATTGTCCCATAAACTTGATGCTTTAAAGATGGAAATATGGAAATTTTTATCTAAACAATAGAGTTCAAGTTTTCCAAGACTTTGTTTCTACATGAAGGGGGCTATGCATATTCTTCTCAGAAGAAAGACTCTTCTAGCAAGGAAGAAGAAAAAGAGACACCGTGATAAAGAATGCATATTTTAGAGGTTATTATGTGCAAATTCTATGGGAGGTAATGGGTGCAGCCCAGATAAGGTTCTATGCTCTTATAGTTTGATTAATGAGTGGGGTGATTCCATGAAGATGGGTAACACTTTTTGGCCAAATTTGGCGATGAAAACCTGATTTTTTACTCATGTGCTAGATAGAAGCCCTCAAAA
>LPNX010092318.1:34496-45176 GCA_001517045.1 Pseudotsuga menziesii | reverse complement strand
GATGGTGATGACGTTGATGGTGATGACGTTGATGGTGATGATGATGATGAGGATGATGTTGATGATGTTGATGGTGATGATGATGATGAAGGTGAGGATGATGTTGATGATGATGATGATGAAGGTGAGGATGATGTTGATGATGATGAGGATGATGTTGATGATGTTGATGGTGATGATGATGATGAAGGTGAGGATGATGGTGATGATGAAGGTGATGATGATGATGAGGATGAGGATGATGATGAGCATGATGATGATGATGTTCGTGATGTTGATGGTGATGATGATGGTGAGGATAATGATGATGATGTTGATGGTGTTCATGATGTTGATGGTGATGATGTTGATGAAATTGATGGTGCGGATGATGATGATGAGGAGGATGATGAATGTTGATGATGATGATGTTCATGATGAATGTTGATGGTGATGGTGAGGATGATGATGAGCATGATGACGAGGATGAGGATGATGATGAGCATGATGGTGATGATGTTCATGATGTTGATGGTGATGATGATGATGAGGATGATGATGATGAATGATGATGAAGTTCATGATGTTGATGGTGATGATGATGACGTTCATGATGTTCATGATGTTGATGATGAGGATGATGATGATGATGTTGATGGTGTCCATGATGTTGTTCATTAGCATCATCATCGTGGTCATCATCATCATCATCGTCATTCTTCATTTTCATTGTGGTCATCATCATCATCATCATAGTCATCATGCTCAATATCATCATCATCATCATCATCATCATTGTCATGGTCATTGTCATCATGCTCAACATCATCATCATCATCATCATCATCATCATTGTTCATCATTATCATCATCATCATGGTCATCATCATCGTGGTCATCATCATCATCGTAGTCATCATGGTCATGATTATCATCGTCATCATCATCACCATTGTTCATCATCATCATCATCATCATGGTCATCATCATCGTTGTCATCATCATCGTGGTCATCATCATCATCATCATCATCATAGTCATCATGCTTAATATCATCATCATCATCATCATTGTTCATCATCATCATTGTCGTGGTCATTGTCATCATGCTTAACATCATCATCATCATCATCATCATCATCGTGGTCATCATCATAATCATATTCATCATGCTCAACATCATCATCATCATCATCATCATCATCATTGTTCACCATTATCATTCTTCATCATCATCGTGGTCATCATCATCATTCTTCATTATCATCATCATCATCATCATCATTATCATCATAGTCATCATACTCATCATCATCATCATCATCATCATCATCATCATTATCATCATCATCATCATGGTCACCATCATCGTGGTCATCATCATCATCATCATCATCATAGTCATCATACTCATCATCATCATCATGGTCACCATCATCGTGGTCATCATCATCATCATCATCATCATAGTCATCATGCTCAATATCATCATCATCATCATCATCAATGTTCATCATCATCATCATCATCATGATCATTGTCGTGGTCATTGTCATCATGCTCAACATCTTTATCATCATCATCATCATTGTTCATCATTATCATCATCATCATGGTCATCATCTTCGTTCATGATGTTGATGATGATGATGATGAGGATGATGAAGGTGATGATGATGATGAGGATGATGATGATGGTGATGATGATGATGAGGATGATGTTCATGATGTTGATGAGGATGATGATGATGATGTCGATGGTGTTGATGGTGATGATGATGATCATGTTGATGATGGTGATGATGATAATGATGATGAAGGTGATGATGAAGATGAGGATGAGAATGATGATGATGATTATGAGGATGGTGATGATGAATGATGATGATGTTCATGATGATGATGTTCATGATGATGATGTTCATGATGATGATGATGATGATGATGATAATGATGATGATGTTGAAGGTGATGATGATGAGGATGATGATGATGATGTTCATGATGATGATGTTCATGATGATGATGATGATGATGATGATAATGATGATGATGTTGAAGGTGATGATGATGAGGATGATGAGGATGAGGATGAGGATGAGGATGAGGATGAGGATGTTCATGATGTTGACAGTGATGATGATGATGGTGATGATGATGATGATGATGATGAAGGTGATGATGTTCAAGATGTTGATGATGTTCACGATGTTGATGAGGATGATGATGAGGATGATGATGAGGATGATGATGATGATGTTCATGATGTTGACGTTGATGATGATAATGATGATGATGATGACGATGATGATGAAGGTGATGATGACGATGATGATGAGGATGATGATGCTGATATTCATGATGATGATGGTGATGATGATGATGAGGATGTTCACGATGATAAAGTTCATGATGATGATGTTCATGAAATTGATGGTGCGGATGATGATGATGATGAGGATGATGAATGATGATGATGTTCATGATGATGATGATGTTCATGATGTTGATGTCGATGGTGATGGTGAGGATGATGATGATGAAATTCATGACGTTGATGGTGATGATGATGATGTTGATGATGTTGATGGTGATGATGATGATGATGATGGTGTTCAAGGTGATGATGATGATGAGGATGAGGACGACGATGAGGAAGGTGATGATGATGATGATGACGATGTTCATGATGTTGATGACGATGATGATGAGGATGATGATGATGGTGTTCAAGGTGATGATGATGACGAGGATGAGGACGACGATGAGGAAGGTGATGATGATGATGATGACGATGTTCATGATGTTGATGACGATGATGATGAGGATGATGAATGATGATGATGATGATGATGATGATGAATGATGAATGAATGATGATGATGAGGATGATGATGATGATGTTCACGATGTTGATGGTGATGATGATGGTGATGATGATGACAATGACGATAATGGTGATAATGTTGTTGTTGATGATGATGATGATGGAAACGATGGCAATGGTGATGATGATGATGATGACGATGGTGATGATGACGGTGACGATGGTGAAGATGATGATGATGAAGATGATAATGATGATCATGGCGATGTTGATGATGATAATGATGGTGATGGTGATTTTGATGATGAGGAAGGTGATGATGATGACGAGGAGGATGATGATGATGATGACAACGATGGTGATGAGGACGATGTTCATGATAATGATGACGACGATGGTGATGATGATGTTCATGATATTGATGGTGATGATGATGATCATGTTGATGATGATGATGATGGTGATGATGATGCTAATGATGACAATGAGGATGAGGATGATGATAATGATGATGAGGATAATGATGATGGCGATAGTGATGATGATGATGAGGAAGGTGATGATGATGATGATGAATTATTTCACTACAAGAGGGATTTATTATTTGTGCATCATATAAAGCACCTGTGGGAGCATCATATGTCACCATTGAAGGAGATAAGGTTGCCACTATTGGCATGATACTGGAGACATGATGCATTGGAAAATGTAGCAGGTCACTAGGGCTATGGAAGAGGTTGTAGTAGGTCACTAGTGGAAATCCCTAGGCATCGTTATGTACCAGATCCCTCTCTCCATCACCAATAAGTGTACAATTAGTAACTAGTTTAATACTAATACTTCTAGTAGTAATAGTATACACACATTCTATATCATTTGTGTGATACCAATTGATGTATTTTAGATTAATGAACCTACAAACCTTATGTTATATGTGGAGTGTACACCAACTTGAAGAATAGAAGCATTCTGATCCCAAGCATTATGTCAAAATTATGTTGGTGCTATTTTTTGGTTTCACATATCGCGCACACACTTTGTATGACTATAACCTGCTCGCGTTTTATGTTTATATAGCATGCACGCGTTTTGTAGTGTTAAATCGCATGCGCGTATTGTTAAATTCAAATTTTTATTCCCTCCAAATGATAAGGCCAAGCCTCCACCCATGCTTTCATGGAATCCCTATTCCTATGTGTCTGCTTTGTACTTTGCTTTGGATTAACATGCCTATGCCTTGGAGTATGATAAACCATGGCAAATTCAGCATTATATCCATATTTTCAATATGTTCGTGTTTAGCAGTTCGTCTGATTGTGCTGCACACCTCCATTTTTTATGATATTTTAGAAACAGATATGTTTTTTTTTGCAGATTCTAAATATGTAAATTTTAACAAGAATGCATAATTTTTTCTATTTTTTTCTTATTTATCTTCTGTCATCACTCCTCAAATAAAAAAACACACTGTTAGTGTTTATCCTATAACTTTTTCAATTCTTGATCACTTCAAACAAAAATTGTATGGTGCACAAGTAGACACTAACCTCTACATTCTATCAAAACCCCATTTCATGATTTTTGCATTAAGACCTTCAAAGGCTGCACCCACAAAACACGTACCATTTTCGAGGTTTTCTCACTCAGACAATTATAAAAATATTATAAAATTACTAATTTAAATTTCGAAAAATAATGCCGCACTTGTGCTATGGGTTCTCTACATGGATGTCAATTTTTGTAGCTTGATTCGATCATTTAGGCCCTCAAAGGCTGCACCCACAAAAACATATACCTTATAGTTTCCCTGAAAAATAAAAAGTGCCTGTTAGGAAAAATGAAATTTGACATAGCTATGCAAATTTTCGATACTTAAAAGTTATATATTCAGAGAGGCGATTCAATTTCCTACATTTCATGTTTTTTACTCAAGCAAGATATTTTGCATAAGTATCTCAAAAAATCCAAGTAAGTTGAGGGATGCCTGATTTTTCAGGTTTCTATTGCATCTAACTTGCACAAAAAGGTCCCTCATCTTCTTGCACACACCCTCATATTACTACCACACCCACGAACAGAACAGTTGCTCTTTAAGGAGATACACTAGGCTGAATATATCCTTTGTCTAGTAACTCCTGTAATTGTATTCTTCATTTTGTTAATTCTAGGATAATCATATGATATGGAGCTCATGATACTAGTGTTGAAAACGATATTAGATATATGGTAAAATATAAATATTGTTTAGGTGGTAATACTGATATCTTATCACAAAATACAACTTCAATTTCCTTTAAAATAAGAAATTGTTCCAATTCTTTTTTTTTCAGGCTCAAATTCTTTAATTTTGATGCCGTAAAGTTGAAACCCTTTCCTAATACACTTTTTACATTGTAGTCCTGAAATTTGTCGTGTAGATAAGGGTCTATAAAGTTTCTTCATTGTATGATACTTATCCTCCTCATCCACACTACTAAAATTTTTATGCAAATAGTCGATAACAACTTTATGAAATTCTAGCCAATCCATGCCTATCAAAATGTCATAGGATCCTAGGGGAAGTATATTTAAATTAATTGAGGTATCCAAGTCATTAAAACCTAATAACAAATATTTAACTATCTGTGTAACTTTCTTTTTTACCTTTGTTTCCAGCTATACCAACCATGTATTTTTTTCTTTTTCCTTACTAAGTTTACACTTTTCAACTACTTTTGGTGCAATGTAACTTAAACTAGATCCTGAATCGGTAAGTATAGAAACATGTATATTCAGAACTTTAACTTCTACTTCCAACATGGTGGATTGATGGTCCGCTTGCTGATATTCCAAAGAAACATTAACTATAGTGATATTCGTGGCTATGTCATTCATATTAGAATCTTTCTATAACATGCGTACAAATTAATATTCCATCGTCCACTAGAATTTTCGATATTCTTTACGCCATTTCTATCGGTTGAACCTCGCCTGTTGTAATTTTTATCAGTATGACCTCTTATTTCTTTTCGAAAATGTGAGGGTTTAAATTCTTTCCTAGGTTGATCGATCTTTTCAAATTTTTTTATTTTTCCAACTTCTACTCAATTTGGATATTTGTGTAAACAAATGGTAGCACAACTAGGCCTTTCTAATTGCTTTAGCCATTGTTTAAGAATTTAAAACACAATATCTTCTTTATACACTAGGGGTAAACAACTAATAAAACTGTATACCTTAGCTTTTTCAACTCTTAGGTATGGTACACAGTGTTGTAAATTTACAAACTCAGTTACAAATTCTTTAATGGTTAACAATCCTAGTCTCAAATCATTGAATTATTGGGCTTTCTCATCATAATATCATTCTAACATATACATTTTTTCAATAGTTAAAAAAAAAAAATTCAACTCAACTCTTTACTACGTATGTTACTCACACTTTTAGCCTCCTTCCACCACATAATATATTTAACAACCAAGATTCTATTGCTTCATAAAATTGTCCATCAAACATGGGGGGCTTAACTTTTTCACTTCTCCTTGTAAATATACAAGTATTTCTTTTTGTTTTTCTGTATTCATTTCATCACCTTTCTTTCAATCCTATGGGGTTATATAGGAATTCTATTTGTAGTTTCCTCACTACTACAACTTTGTAGTGCTCCTTTTTTTTTCTTGTAACGAACATAAAATAAATATAATAATTAAATTGCTAATGTTATCTTAGTATAAAAAATATTAAAATTCAGAAGGAAGTTGCTAATTTTACATTAGTAATAAAAAATATTTCTATCAAAACTTTTTAACATTCCTAACATTCCAACCTTCTCAACACTGAAAATATTTTACATCTAAAATCATACCTAAACTTAAGAATACATATTTTTATATATTTTCACCTATTAAAACTACCTAAGATTCATTCATATATTTGCACCTATCAAAACATTCACTCTTAACATTCCCCTATTCCCACATTCATTCCTAATATTAACATTCCCCATATATTCATTCTTAACATTAACATTACCCATTCACATATATTAATTCTTACATTCATTTATGCATTCATCTATTTGCACCTATAAAAACATTCACTCCTAACATTCCCCCATTCCCACATTCACTCCTAACAGTAACATTCCCTATAGATTCATTCTTAACATTAGATTGAACCTATCAAAACTTCATAACATTTCTATCACTCTCAACTTCTCAACAACAAACATACATAAATTTAATATTTTACATACATTCATATATTTCCACCTATTAAATCGTCTACAAAGGGATAGTGAAGTATATTAACCACGACATTGCTATCAGCTATAGCAAAACATAATTTTTCATTTTAACAACATGAACATATTAATAGAGTTTATTTCTGGTCTATGCATTTCTATAAGCAAAATTTAGAACAATAGACATAAAAATAATTTAAAATGAACACGTGACTTTTCTTTAATTACAATAAACACACAGATTTACCTGACAGAAAAGGGGCAGTACAGTAAGACCACAGCATGAAAATACCACGTACACCTCCACAAATAGACCTCCACATTGAACAAATCTCCACGATCGACCTCCACGAAAAAACCTCCACGCTTAAAGGAAACTAAACAAGTAGAGGGGTGACAAGATGGCAGATGTACATGTCAGATGAATGGGTGACGTGGAGGGGGATGACAAGCAACGACCAACCAGTCGAGTGGCGAGACGGGTGGTGAGACAGGTGGTGGGAGGATTAGGATAATGGCAAATCACTGTAGGAGAAAACAATGAAAATGAGGCCGCATCTGACCTTATATGGTGAAAAATTATTTGGCCAAACAATTATTTGGTCGAATAATTATTGAAACATTGATAAAAATTACCGGCCGACAATCCGTTCCATCAAATGAAATGGTTATCGTTAAAGTTTATTTAGCCAAATAAATGATTTGTCATTCGGTAAAATAACTATAATTATTCGGCTGAATAACTATAATTATTCGGCCAAATAACTCCATTATTCAGCCAAATAAATATAGTTATTCGTCCGAATAACGCCTGCTATGTTGTTTGGGCACCCGATTCTCATGGACGTGTTACCCAACTTCGCATTTTCACCCATTACATAGTTTTAATTGTTATTTAGAACGAATGCATGGTTAATGAAATGATTACTACGTATACATGTTTAAGGTGGATTCTAGTATGGTCTATGATTTGGGTTTGGTTACCCTCAGGGGTCGATACTATTACCTTTGTGCAACTTAATGGTTTTAATTTAATTATTGAAATGCTACTTGGTTACTTGTTATGTGATGGCCATTAGTAATATTACATGAAGCTTAAATTATTTATGCGTACGATTCTGATAATGTTAATTTAATAAAAAATTGTTCGTTACTTAATGTATATTTAATTATATAAACCTTGAAAGGGATTCACTAGTTTGTACCTTGGATTTAGTATAGAGTATTTATAAATTGTTCTTTAGATATAATTATTATTGGGTAGATTAGATTTCTATTCTATTCGAGAATGGTTAATGCATATTTATGAATAGTGTTCTTGTTAGCGTACTTGTAAAATTTAAATAGGTAATAGAGACCTAGGTTTTAAATGAAACCCTAGATTTGAGCTAGTATTTATTTAACATGGCTCTACTCAAAAATGGAATCTATCAGTAGAGTAAAATAGGCTAAATAGAGGCTCTATAATAGACTTGAAATAAAACCTAGGTTATAATAAAACACAGTTTAAATAGTAAGATACTACAGAATTAAACTTAAATGAATAAACTTTCGTAACTTAAGCATATGAAATAAATTGCAACATAGGGTTATACTTTAAAGATGTGAACCCTAGAATATTTAAAGAGAGAAACAATTACATGGGGATAGGAGATATAATATGAACCTTTACCTATTTCAGTCAACATTTTATGCTAGAAGATGGAACATGAAGACTAGGATCTCATACCTGTAATTTTTTAAGTTCCTTTAATGGATGAACATGCACACTTAAATAACCACCATTAACAATTCATAGCCAGATTTGACGTCTATATTAAATGACCTAATCACTTGGGATCTACAACATTCCAACCAAACATGACCCGAAACCATTCCTGGTTTTAATCTACATCCCCTCGAGCTCGATTCCAACAGGAAAGTAGCTTAGATCTCCTAAGGTAGGGTTTCCTAACTCATATATTAGTTCTAGATCAGTTTTGTTTTTCCTTGCAAGAAATTTTTCTCCAAGAATTCACTTGAGAACCCCAATCCTTTCTCTTGATTGCGTCTTTATAGATAGACTTTTGAGTCAAAGGGACACTTAAATCAAGAAACCTTGATTTCTTGATTTAACCCTCTTTTAATTAATTTGGGTAATTTCTAATACTTTAACTTAGGAACTTTCAACTAGTTCCTAATTAGACCTTTGTAGGTATTCTACTGTTCACTATATTTTAATAATAATAAATAATGGATGGAGCTTCTCTTTCTTTCTTTCATCATTAATATTACTACTATATTTATTCTGTATACATACCATGTATAAAATACATAATAGTACAACATTTGTTAACTTTGGTCTTTTGGCATCATATACCATGATCCCAAGACTTAATGACACTTCTTAATTAAGGTCAACCGGTAGATAGTTAGGTCTACTAGGCTAGGAAACTCTAAACATCATTGCGTGTTGGATTCCCTTGTATAACATGGTATTTCTTCAGTACTTGATGAGAATACAAAAATTCAAAATTTCATTTAATCACTTAAAAAAAAGTATGATAAGATCAATATTTTTCTCGAGTAATTTTCACTCGAAAATTCGTAATTCTTTTTAGTAACCCCTAGCGCTTACTAGAGCCCATACAAAAAGGTATAAACAAAGAGTTACAAACTCAGTGCAATTGAAGATATCTTCGTTCAACACTAATTTTAGGATGTACTTGTACAATACACCTAGGGATACAATGGCCAAAAATCTGATGCTCGAGAGATTATGCTCAACATCAACATAGAAGGCTCGAGGGCTTATGCCCAACAATTCCAATTATATTTCCATGTGTTCCATAGCTTCTTGTTCAACAAAAATGTAAGTACTCATTTTCTCAAGAGCTTCTCACCCAAAACAAATCATCAATCACTCATGTGCTCCAGAGCTCCTTGCTCAACACAAAAGATCTTATCAATTATGTGCTTGAGGGTCCATTCCCAACCCAAACAAGCATATATATATCATCAATAATTGGCTTACGACCAATATATTAAACAATTCATCATGTTCAAATGTAGTGGGGCCTTCGACCCAATATATCAAAATAAAACATCAAGATAACATCATAATCAATAGGCTCATGCTTATAAGTGCTAGGCCCGAAATTTGGAATATTACATACAAACATCCAAAACTCTGAGAAAATTGATAGTATGGGTATTTTGAAGAAATTATTCATTGTTGTCAAATGGTATAGGTTACAATTGAATGAAAATTATCATGATAGGACTATTATTTAACATGATAATAAATTTACAATGGTTAATAAAAGGTTCTATGAGCCATGAACAAATCCCTATTTTCTTCCAAGGCAATGTGAATAAGTATTTTACTCTAAGGCTCCAGGTAGAGGGGGTTGGTCATTTACTGTCACACACAATCTAAGGTGAATTCTGGTGAAGTATAATATGGGAGATGATAATGAAGAGGGTCTTGAAGAAGAAGACAATGTTGAGGATGATCAACATGATTTAGAGAACCATAAAGACCATATTGACGATGACATGATGATCAAAACTGACATCAATGGCTATGATGATATGGCCAATACTTACAATGTTCAATCTAGATCATATGATAGAAATGATGACTTGGATGAATAAGATGGTGAAGTCCATT
>LPNX010092318.1:4236-25384 GCA_001517045.1 Pseudotsuga menziesii | reverse complement strand
ACTATTCTCTTGAAATGTGGCAAAATATATATATATATATATATATATATATATATATATAAAAGATATTTTAATTTAATATTTTATTGAAATTTGGTAAAGAAAAGATGATATTTAGTAAAGAATACTTAACTAAAGTGTTAATAAAAAAGAATTAATTAAACTAAAGGACCACACTTAAGTTTCACCAATTGTATGAAGACATTTTAGTTAGCTTGGTAATTAAGTGATCCTATAGAGTTATGAGGCTAGTTAACTCTGAATTGAGTAAAACATTGTTTAATATCAAATAAGAAAGACATAGAGCATTGATTATGCAAGATTGAAGAAACCAACATTGAATATAGAGGGTTGAAGTTATAGATGTATTGAACTCCATGCAAAGTTCATCTCATCCATCTCTATTATCTTTTTCTCTATATACACACGCTTAGTGTTTCTATCCCTTCTTATCTTGCACTTGAGTTGTCTAGAGAAATCTAGTATTGTAAAATACATTATTTTCTATCTACCCTAAATAAATCTACTATTTTTTATGTAAAATGATTTGCTAGGTTTTTTATGCTCATAGCTTTGAGGGTTTTACCCATTATAGAATCCATGGTTGAAATTTGTTATGTGTTAATAATTCATTGCTTCAAGCTTTTAAGTGGGTGTGTGCAAGCTAAAGAGGGTCTCTTTTGATGAGTTAAATGTTAGAGAAAACTGAAAAAACACACATCCATAAACTTGCATGGATATTTTGAGACACTTACACAATGAATCTTGCAATGAGTAAAGAACAATAAATGTAGGAAATTCAATGAGGTTTCCAAATACATAACTTTTTTCCATTGAAAATGTTGTTAACTATGTAAAGTTAGATATTTTTTAATGGACACTTTTTATTTTTGGCACAAATTATAAGGTATATGTTTTTGTGGGTGCATCCTCTCACTAACTAAATGATGGAATAAACTTACCAAAACAAATATACATATAGAGAACATCTAGCACTAGTGCAACACTCAAACGAATGGTTAAACACAAGCATATTGAAAAATTGGATATAATGCTGAATTAGCCATGGTTTAGCATACTCTAGGGAATATGCATTTTGAGTCCAAAGAAAATTCCGAAGTAGACACATGGAAATAAGAATGCCATGAATGCATGGGTGGAGGCTCGACATTATCATTTGGAGAGAGCACATTTTTGAATTTAAGCAAAACGAGAGCAAGTTTTAGTGAAGCAAAATGAAAGCACATTTTTAAATACTACAATGTAAAATACCTATTGTACCTTAATGTTTTAAGGCATGAATTTTTCGATTAGGTGTCTGCAAAAAAATGTTTAGTGACCTTATCCACCAATAAGACATTATACTGCATTTATAACATCATCATCATGTAAACAAAAGAAATAAACCAGCACAACATAGTAATACAAATGAGACAACCAAATTCACGTGGTTCACCCCAACCTTGGGGTTACGTCCACCAAAGATAGTCCAAACCAAACCGTCCAGATTTTTATTTTTTATTTAGGAATTCAAACAAGGTTACAAATATGCAGTTCCAATACTTTAGCCTTTCATCATATATCTCTTACAATGAACACTACCAAATATCCTTACTGCAAGGCCATTCCCTTATTTCATGAATAATATTATTAGAACAACTCCAAGTATTTCCTCTAAAACCTAGCACGAAGATAGTGAACGTAGAGTGGATCCTTATGGACGATCGTACCATTATAAGATAAATTATCACCCATTTTACTTATATGTGTTTGTCATTTTAACTATCATTAATATGGAGTGCATCCATATGAAAGATGGTTCCCATAATTACCACGATTTTCTTACGGTTTGACTGGTACAACCAATAACTAGCTATAGCCAAAACAAAATGAATAGAGAGTGGCTCCTTCCTTCTAAGTTTTCCTTTTCCTTTTTTCTTCTATCATAAAGAGATAAGTTAATATCAAACTTATACAACAAGAGGCTTACGTCTTGTGAAAAGGTTCTACCTACAACTCATGCCCAATCGCTTTCAAAGTTAGCGTGGGTGCTGGATAAACTCTCCAGTACTAGGAAATTCTATAAGAAGTATAAGAAGTGCTGAGGTTGCAAGTCAACACAATAATAAAAACCGAAGTAAAATCCAACTGAAACATAACCCAATAGAGAAATGCAGGAAGAGAAATTCAGAGCCAAACACTGATCTAATGCTTTTAACTGATGTGGATCAATTCACAGTCAAGGAAATGACCGGCTAAGCATAATTAAAAATGCAGGACAAGTAATTTAGAAGAAAACAAACAATGATCTTAGGGTTTAAGCTGATTACAAACATTAGCAACAACTATCCATATAAAAAAAAACATAAAGCCCAACGTAGGCAAGGAGGAAATCACTCTTCGGATTGGGCTATATAGATCCAACTCGATTTTGATCAATAAGATCTAAATATTTATCGGAGGAACAAAAAGGAGTTGATATCCATAGACAGATTTAAATGGAAAAATTAAATGCCAAGGAACAATTAGCATTAGCAGCTAGAGATTCCTGATTTAAGCCATAAAACTATTAGAAGGAGTGAGCAGATTTATTACCAATCCATGGTAGAAATTCCGATCTGGTTGTCCGTCAGCCAGAAATCAGGTCCCATTATATCAAATTCCCCCCCCCCTCCTTTTCCACCAAAACCTCGTTCCTTTAAAAAGGAGTGCAGACCAAGGAGAAACGCATGCAATTCTATGCATGCTGAGCGTACAGGGTCCCCTCTGTCCCGGAGCAAGTAAAGGTTTGTCAAGGTTAGTGGTAATCAATTCCTTTCTTTAAGCCGGACCTCTCCTTAAGTTATGCCGAGATCAAGGCACCAATGGTTGAATGAAATTTAATTCCTCTCTTATAATAAAATGTAAATTATTTACAAATGTAAAGCGAGGGATTAATATTGCCGAAAAAGACTCAATGCGGCTTTAGGTCTAAAAAGAGAAAATAAATCCATCCTACAGACCTTATCAGGTCTCTTTATAAAAAGGATTTAATACTATGTTTTTCCTTTGCTCTCATGACATATAATTTATATCATGATCCTCCACGTTTCTCAATTTATCACTACATCTTATGTTTTTTTATTTATAGATTTTCAATTAAAAGATGATACCCGGAATGATGTTTTTGGGATGTCTTCATCTTTCATTTGAATATGATGATACCAAGAACGAATATCCAACTTTGTGAAGACAACTAATCCATGTAATTCATTTAACAATTCATCAATGATGGGAATGGGAAACTTATCTTTAATGGTGCTATTTTTGAGCTCCCTTTAATCATGACACATACGCCATGGTCCATCTTGCTTACGTACCATTATGACTCGTGCAAGGTAAGAACTTTGTCTATCCCTAATTATGTCACCCTCTAATATTTCATCCAACATACACTCAATTTCACTCTTTTGTCTATAGGTATATCATTGAGGTATGATGTTAGGTGTAACACTGCCTCAAATTAAGTTGACAGCATGGTCAAAGTCATGAATTGGTCAAAGACCTTTGCAGAAATCTTCAAATACCTTGGAAGGCATATTAATGACCCTTTCGAGATTTGGGGAGGTAGGGAATTTTGAGGTTTGAACATATAATGAGCATAATTGTGAAACTATACCTTGATGTCTCTTTTTTAACAACTTTGTTATACCATTAGAGATTATCACCTTGCTTGACTTCCATCTGATACCATTTAACGCATATTCTTTACCTTCCCATGAAAATTTTATGATTTTTTTTTGAAAATTAAAATCCATTCTTTCAAATGATTGTAACCATTGGACACTCAACACCATGTTAGCAACACACTTAGGGATAAAAATCATTAGAATATCCAATATTTCCCCCATAACTAGATTGATATTATGGCATTTCCCTAAGCAATTTATAGTTCCTCCATTTGCAATCATTACCTGAAATTATGGTGCTGGATAAAAAAGCAATTAAGAACTTTGCCTAATTTACAATGAATGAAATTATGAGTACTACCAGAATCAATCAACACTATTACCTTCTTCTTTTTTATGTATCCTTCTATAGTGATAGTTTGAGGAGTGCTAATTCCATCCAATGCATGACAAGATATGGTGGGAGTAATTTATGTTGAAGTATCGTCTTCCATTTCTTCTGAAGTTTCCTCTTCTTGAGATGCTTCCTCTTCTTTTGTTTCTTCCTCTTCACAATCTATGTAGAATAATTTATTATCATTGCACTTATGTCCCTTACTATACTTGGTGTCACAATTAAAGGATAATCATTTATCTCTTCCTTTATCTAGTTATTGGGGTGTTAGCTTTTGTGGTGGTTTGGTAGAAGGAACATTATTTTCTCTATATGTGTTGGCGAATGACTTTCTAGTAGTCATTGCGATATTTTTATTTTCAACTTTCCTTGCCATCATGATAGTATTCTCTAGCTATGATAGTTCAAAGAGACACATCTCATGTTGAATGTTATCTTTCAAGGTTTCAATAAATATATCTAACAAATGATCTTCTGAAATATTCTTCACTCTGAGACCTAGCTGCTGAAATTGCTTGATGTGATTTGTAACTGAACTTTTTTGCTTGAGAATTACCAATTGATTGATGAAGGTGTTGCTATTTATATCCCCACAATGTGCAATCAATTATTTGGTGAATATATACCAAGAGATAATCGACTCATTTAAATGGACACAAAGCCATTGGTACCATACAAACTGATCAAGTTATAGATACAATGATGGAATAGTTACCTTTTGCATAGTGGGCACCTAGTGTAGATCAAAGAATTGCGCCATCTGAAAAAATTACATGATTGGATCCTTTCCATCAAAATTTCCCATTTCAATCTTTGGGATAAGGTAGTTTCTTACAAGTGAATTGAACTTGTGTTATTGTAGCGAATCATCAAATTTTAAGGACTCCAAATTCCTACTCTGCAATTGTTTTTCAATTTTCTCCACACGTGACTGGAATAAGTCATGTTATTCCTCCTTATCCTCTTTTTTAGTATAAAATTGAGGAAAAAAGTTATGTTTGATATCCTTGATAAAATCCTTCAAGTCTTGAAGATCTTCTTTACTAGCCATCACTTTGAGATCCTCTTTACTAGCCATTTCCTTTTCCAATTTAGAAAAGTCATAATTTTTGCATTTCCTTTAATCATATCTTCCAACTTGGATGCTCTAAAAGAAATGTCTTCCATTTCCTCATATGTCGGGAATGAATCCTATGGGGGTTTCAGTGGAGTGTAATTCTTTCCACTTCATTTTGGTGGCATTTTTAACAATATCACATCCTACAATTTACCAAAAATATATCATTCTACTAAATTCTATTCGCATGCAAAATGACATACCTTTTTCAATCCATGATTGGGAGACTGTTTTAGGGTCGACTTGTAACTATGGTAAAATTTGAATTGAAAAACATGTGAGTCTGAAACTTTGTCCTGTAGTACCTTGATCCATCCTCTTTACAATTCTATAGGTATGAACTAATTTGGATGAGCCAACAAAAATTTATTCCAAATATACCAAAGCTTCTTATTTTTGGCCTATCAAGAAGAGGGAAGTTGTACTATATGACACATGTCCCTTGTTTTTTTTTTCCTATATCTGAAAATTCTAGAATAGACACCTTGGTTTTTCTTCTTTCATATTCCACTCGTATCACTCCATTTGGATCTTGGATTCTTCAAATATGACCTTTTTCTAAAGAACGCATGTTTTCCAATATGACTTGTTTTAGAGAAGCGAGTCATGAGGAAAGAGCTCTAATACCAAATGTTATGCAACCAAATCCCACATATAGGATAAAAAGAGAAGAAATAGACAATAAGAGAGTAATACTAGGCTAAATGATGAATATCAGAGATAAATATCAAGCCTCTTCGAGGGAGGAACCTCCTTACACAATGTACAATACAATATAAGATGATATGATGCCAAAATGAGAAAATATTCTTCCTATATATGGTAGATAAAAGTGTACAACAACAACTAATAAACCCACTAATAGAATCAATCCTACATAGATAATATGTAATGCACCACAATATAGGTGATAATGTGCCACAATATATGGTGTAATGTGTCATCATTAAGGGCTTAACACCCAGTGTTTTGGAATGTCTTCCACTTCATTATGGGAAGCCTAATGCTTTGCATGACTTGCAATGCCATCTTGCTCTATAGCCAATTCCTCTTCCTTAAACACTTATTTACATATATGCCATGTTTGTTTTGAATTATTAGCTTCTGTAAAGTAATGAAAAATGGACTAATCTATACTCTCATGTGTGAGACTTAAGGAAACAACTTTCCTTATGTAGTTTTGTTGCTGCTGCAACCTTTCCCCCGACTTTAGCTCTGCACCTAAACTCTGGGACCCCTCCTTATCTTGATTTACTTGACTCTACTGTTGAATTTTTGACATCTTTGGGTATCTTTGCTTTAAAGTTGAACGTCCGTCTTGTTTTCCTGTTCCGTTCAGTTCAATGTGAGTCGTGTGAATCGGTTTTTAATGCCCTTTAGAGTGTGGAAGTTTGCCTTAGTGAGATTTTAGTTCTTTGGCCTCATTTGAGCCTTAGCGCTGTTAGTTCTTCCCTTTGGATCGGGCCTCTTTTGGAAGAAATGGAGTCTTATCTCACCCGCCGTTGCGGCTCTTATACCAAAGTCTCCGTCCGATACGCTTCTCTCCGACGCCCGATTCGTGTTGTGAATCGCTTGCCCCAGAGTTTCGGTTCACCCGACATTGCGGCTGGGGAGATAAAGTCAGGTCCCGACGTGAGTTTCACCCGACACCCAAACTTCGCCTTATTTAGCCTTCGTCGCCTGTTTGTAGCTTGCGTCCCGTCCGCCATTGCGGGTGGCAGAGCATTCTGTCGTCCGATCCACTTCTCTCCGCCGCCCGATTGCCTACGACGCCCGTGTGTCCACTTCCCCTCTTCTTATCTCCTCCGCCGTTGTGGCTCCTGGAGTCTTCTCCCATCCTGTGTAAGAACCTTATCTCATCTGATCCAGGAACCTCCCGACCGCCGATTCATTTTACCGTGAAGTTGTCGCCCGTAGAGCCAGGCCAGTTTCTTTGTGGATCTTTCATCATAGTTAAAAGGTTTTGACGCTTAATATCTCAAGTAGTGGATAATGCGCTTAAATTGCATGTAGGGAGAGTTACATGGATTGCTGAAGCGGCCTACGGTGAGGAAAAGGACAACCCAAGCTGATGACCGAGGCGCCGATGAGGCGTTTTCAGCAGGTACTGTCAGAGGGTAAAACGCTTGTTTAAATGATTGAAAAAAAGCAACGACCAGAAGAGAAACGGAATCGTCAAGGGCGCTGAAAGGTCACGCGTTGAGGGAACCTAGAGGACATCAGTTGTAGTTTAAATAATGGGAAGCTCGATGAAAGGAGGGATTTTTTCCCTTAGAAAATTTTGTAATTGTTGACTGGTAAAAGGAACTATTTCGTTTTGCGAAGTGAACTGCAATTTTGTCTGCTGGAAAGAGCAAAGAAGTGAAATGTACCAATGCCATTTAATGAATAATGTCGAAGAGGAACTGTCTCATTTTCAGCTGTATTTCATGTGCTGTAAGGATATTTGATGTTTGAACCTAAGTTCTTGTTAACTATTCTGCAGTCTTTTCTGGGGTGCATTTTCACCAAGAGCAATAATTGTTGTTATAGAATGATCGGCTAAGTGGTTATTTGAATATTTGTAGTTTTCATGTGCTGTGAGGAAAGTATCAGCTATCTGTGATTTTTCTGACCGTATGTGATCTTATATTGCTCATGTAAGATGATAGCCTCGCTCCCTAGGGATAGTTTAGGTAGTTAGTTTATTTATGTTTGTATATGGTTTAGTTGTTTGTGAGCTTAAGACGAGAGGTAAGAACCTGCGCATCACTTTGTGACCGCTCCTTGCATCTGGATCACCCTGCATTTAATTAGGCACGTGCATATCATTCATTAAGTCAAAATACAAAAAATCGGTGGACCGGGCCGCAACCGGTACAGCCTCTATTTGTTACTTGACCTACGGTAGCCGGACCGTAAACCAGACGGATTCCCTATACCAAACAGTCAGCGGGCTAATTGGGAACGCCGATTGGGGAGAATCCCTTACTGTTGTGGCCTGCGAATTTTCAGGCCTCAACAGTTTTGGTGCTAGAAGGAGGGCCACCAGTGCATGGCTGGCCGAGGAAACCCGTTTTCCCGAGAATATTCCACTGGTTACAGTTCTGAAAGTAGTGTACCACGCAATTCAATTCCGGAAGAAGAAGAAAGAGAACATCTATACCCTGTCCGCAACAAGATTGTTAACGATTTGAGAAGACACACCAGGGCATACTTAAAGAAGATTGGAGGATTACCTATCATCCCTGAGTTGCCTAAAAGAGAGTACAAGAGAAGAGACCGTCCTTTAATAGAAGATTCAGTGTTGGTTGGAGATTGGCAGGAGCTGGTAGAAACTACCTTAAAAGAAGTTGAACTCCCTTTGAGTCAAGAAGGCCTGGAGACTCCCTACATTTCTCCTGTTCACACCCCTGTTGGTTCGCCCCCGCACTCTCCACCTCAACTTATGGCAGCAGCTAACGCAAATCAGCCACCTAATCCTCCAAACCCTCCACCTGCATGGAAGGCCAGATCACCTCTGAATCTGACCCCACCTTTGCACGACCTACCTCAAGCTTTCGAAAATCTATTGCCTAAGTTTGACCGAAATGAAAAGATATTGGTAGATGACCACCTGGAGAGTTTTCATTTGGCTATAGAAGGATTAAAGGCAGGGGAGCATGAAGATGTGGTTTGTAGACTTTCCCACATACCCTTAAGGGAGCCGCAGCCTCGTGGTATTTCGGATTACCCGCCAAATCTATCCCAGATTGGGACACCTTCGAAAGGATGTTCAAAAGTAAGTACGCGGTCCAAAAGACCCACGCTGCCCTTATGAAAGGACTTTGTGCTTTGAAGAAAGAAAAGAAGGAAAAGGTGCACAGTTTTACACAAAGTTTTACAGCATATCTAAGAAACTTCTCTGATGCAGACAAACCTTCAGAAAAGGTTCTAATCGAGTATTATACCTCAGCTTTGGGCCCTGATTTAGCCATGTTTGCAAAAGGAAGGACCAAGCCCACTTTGACGGAAACTTATGAAGAGGCAGAAGTAGTGGAAGCAGAAAGAGAAAGCATTGAAGAATATCCTGAACAGTCAGGAGAGAAAAGGAGAACGTTGCTTTTTTCCAAGCCCAAAGAGGAGAAAACACCGGATTATGAAGGTATGGCCAAAATGGTTCAGAAGCTGTCTAATAAAATCATAGACTTAGAGAAAGAAAAAGAAGCACAAAAGTTTTATAGGTCATATTATAAGAAAAGGGAGGACAACAACCAGTCTCAACCTCCTCCTCAAAAGAGTGCATCCATGAATCTCACAGACATAGGATTGGAGAATTTTTGTACCTTCCATCAACAACCTCATTCCGAAAGAAACTGTCCGCAATGGATAAATTCAATGACATTGGTCATGAATCAGATGTTGGACTCAAGATTGACAGAATAAGATGATGATGGAAAGAAAGAGAATGCTGCTTCTACTTCTACAAAAGAACAGGAAGAAGAGGCTATGGCTTTATGGATCTTTGTTTCGGTACTCGATGCAGAAGAAGAGAATATTCAGGGGCTCAAAGAGATCAGTGAAGCTAACGTGACAACTAGAAGTAAGGGGACAATTAGTGACGACAGTCTTTTACTCCCAAAGATAAGAAGGATGCAAAGAAATGTCAAGAAGAAGTTTCAAGACAAGTCACTAACCAATCAGGCACCTGAGTTTACCATTACAAGCCAAGATCCTAAACAGAATAGAACGCCGCCTAGGCCAAATGAAGAGAATGCAAACGCTGAAAAGTATCAACCCACTAAATTACAAATTGAGTATGACATTGTTGAAGATTTGAGGAAAATAAAGGCAAATGTTCCACTGTTCGAAATGTGCAAAGTACCGCAACAGAAAGAAAAATTGTTGAAAGCACTTGAAATGTCTGAAGAGAAGTTGCCCACTGAAAACCAGCCCCGGGATGAAGAAGAAATTGGAAAAGCTAGTACCGGAGGTATGTCTAAAACTAAACACCCACCTTTCCTCCTGACATTTGAAGTTTTTAATTACAACGTGCACAATTGTCTAGTCGATTCAGGGGCATCCATAAACGTTATGCCCATATCGGTATGTAAGAAAATAAATGGGCAGCCTAAGCCATCCACATGGAGGGTGGTGCAGTTGGATAGGACAGATGTTAAGGTGATTGGAGAAATGGAGGATGTACTAATCCGCCTAGCATCTGATAACAGAGTACGGCAAGTTATTAACATTGTAGTGGATGATATACCAGATGCTTATGGCCTGGTCCTGAGTAGAGATTGGTCGGCCAAATTAAATGTGTACTTTGCCTCGGATTGGTCACATCTTTGGTTGCCATACAAAGGCAGTCCCAATCAGATTAAAGTTTTAAGAGAACCTTACATGAAGTATAACATCACTCAATTGGATGAGAAGAACGTGCCAGTTGAATCTGTGCTGGGAAACTACTTTCTGGAACTAGAACCAGGGAATTATCAAGCGGAAGAGGCTAGCAGCACATCTAATACCCACCCTGATCTCCTTCGTTTTTCTCAGGCTGATGAGATTGACTGTAAAATAGTAGATTTAGCTGTAGGAGTAAATTCATTTTCATTAGACAATGGTTGTTGGACATTATATTTTGACGGCTAAAAAACATTAGAAGGATCAAGGGCCGGCTGCGTGCTTATTGATCCACAAAAAAATAAATACTTCCTGTCCTGTAGATTGGAGTTTGAATGTACTAACAATACAGCCGAGTATGAAGCACTGTTGCAGGGACTCAAAAAAGCAATTGAGTTGAAGGTTAGTAATTTAAAAGTTTTTGGGGACTCAGAAATAGTTGTGAAACAAATAAAAAATCAAATACACTGTGTTTCCCCTCATTTGAAAGGTTATCAAAACGAGGTATGGGAATTGCTTAAATGTTTTCATGCGTTTAATATTGTTTCAATTCCAAGAATAAAAAATGCAGCTGCTGATCTTTTAGCCACATCAGCTGCCAGGCTAGTTCCCACTAATAATAAGTGCTCTGTTGAATTACTTTTCAGGCCCTCCGTGCCGGACATGATCACTAACCTGCGGGTATTTGACGATGATCAGCAGATAATCAAATGCTTGACAAATGATGAGACTTTTAAAGGAGCTATCATAGACGATGAGGAACACCAGGCTGAAATGAAATATAATAATTTCATTCCCAAAGGTGTCAGGACGCTGGAGAAAATGTTTGACTTGAATGAGAAATTTAGGAGACCCGCTAACGTTAAGACACACAGCTCAACTTTACAGTTCGAGTTGATAAATTTAGGGACCGAGACAGAGCCCAAGTTCGTGAACCTTGGCAAGTGTTGTTCACCAACAGAAAGAGACAAGTTCCTCAGTTTGTTTAAACAGTACAAAGACGTCTTTGCATGGACATACGCAGATTTAAAGACCTACGATACTAGCATTATCAAACACATCATTCCTATTAAAGCAGGCGTCAATCCATATCAACAGTCGTTGAGGAAAATGCATCCAAAGCTGGAGCGGCTAATTCAAAGCAAGGTGAAAAAATTGCTGGACGCTAGGATTAACTTTAGGGTAAGGCATTCGGAATGGGTATCAAACCTGGTGCCTGTCAGGAAAAAATCGGGAGAGATCAGGCTGTGCGTAGATTTCAGACATCTGAACCGCGCCTCAGACAAAGACAATTACCCGGTACCTCCCATGGAGCAACTGCTACAAATGGTTGCCAGCTCTGAGATGTTTTCATTGTTGGATGGTTTCTCTGGCTACAATCAAGTGTTAGTAGCCGAGGAAGATAGATTGAAGACGACATTTAGAACTAAATGGGGAACGTTCTCATATAGAAGAATGCCCTTTGGGCTGATTAATGCTGGCGCGACATTTCAGAGAGCTATGGACATCGCTTTTCGCGGACTGATTGGGCGAAGTGTGGTGGTCTACCTTGATGATATCACTATATTTTCGAAGAAAAGAGGGGAGCATGCATTCCATTTAAAGCAAATCTTTGAACGCTGCAGAAAGTATGGCATTTCCCTCAATCCAAAAAAATGCGTGTTCGCTGTCATGGAAGGCAAGTTACTGGGGCATATAGTGTCTAAAGAAGGTATCTCTATAGACCCAGAAAGGGTTAAGGCCATCGAACAAATCCCCATGCCTCATAATAAGAAGGGAATGCAGTCCTTCATGGGGACGATTAATTTTGTAAGAAGATTCGTACCTGATTTTTCCCAAACCGTCAAACCGTTGCAGCAGATGGTCAAGCAAAATGCACAGTTTAAATGGACTGAGACTGAAAAGAATGATTTTAGCAAAATCAAGACCGACGTTGCACATGCACCCTCTCTTAAAAGTCCAGATTTGGACAAAGACTTCATTATGTACACTTTTGCGTCCGATGATTCATTGGCAGCCGTACTTACGCAAAGGGAAGATGGGGGTGATGAATTCCCAATCTCTTTCATGAGCACTGGGCTACAGGGGGCTGAGTTAAATTACCCAGCCATTGACAAACAGGAATACGCAGTATTTAAAGCAATCAAAAAATTCAGACCTTATATACTAAAGAATCGGACCAAGGTAATAGTCCCTTACCCAGCCGTAAGATCCCTTCTCATTCAAAAAGAATTGGGAGAAAGAAGGGGCAACTGGGTAACAGCCCTACAAGAATACGATTTGGAATTCAACCCAGCCACTATAGTGAAGGGTCAGGGGCTATGCAAGCTGATGGCTGGGAGTAGTAATAGCGAAGAACAAGCATGGGATAATGAAGCTGAATTGCATATAATGGATGTTTGTCCTTTATTCACGACTCCCGAATCTTGGTATAGAGATCTTGTACATTACCTGCAGTCAAGGGTATTTCCTGAACATTGGAGTTCCAAACAGAGAAGAGCTTTGCGTCTAAATTCATCTTCCTACCAACTCGTAGAAGGCATGCTATTCAGAAGAAATTATGATGGGATCCTTCTAAGATGTTTAGAAAAAGCAGACGCTGAGAAAGTAATGTCTGAATTGCATGATGGATCGGCCGGTGGACATTATTCAGGAGACACTACAGCCCATAAAATCCTTAGGGCCGGATACTATTGGCCAACGCTCTTCAGAGATGGCCATGCGCACGTCAGAAAATGTGATACTTGTCAAAGATGCGGTGGAAGACTACCTAGAGCAGCAACACCTCTAAAGCCTGTAATGATCACAGAGCCTTTCGAGCAATGGGGAATAGACATCATCGGAGAAATAAAGCCAAATTCCTCCCTGCTACGCAAGTATATTCTTACTGCAACTGATTATTTCTCCCGATGGGTTGAAGCGGTCCCCTTACGCAAAGTAAACGAAGACGAAGTTATCAATTTTCTACAAGACCACATCATGACCAGGTTTGGGGTTCCAAGTTCATTAGTTTTTGATAATGCTAAGTACTTTTCATCCATTAAGATTACTGCATTTTCTCATGAGAAAGGAATAAAATTGCACTATTCTGCTAACTATTATCCACAAGGAAATGGCCTGGCTGAATCATCAAATAAAAACCTCATCAGAATCCTTAAGAAGACCGTCATAGAAAACCAGCGAAGTTGGCACTCAGCCTTACCCAATGCCCTGTGGGCGGATAGAGTTACCCATAAGTCCGCCATGGGAGCATCGCCCTTCACCCTTGTGTACGGAAAGGAAGCCATTCTTCCCCCCAACATCCTGCTCCCGTCTTCCATACTATCTCAGGAGTCTAGGGGATCGGATGATGAAGTTCTCCAAGTCAGAATATACAATCTTCTGAAAGCGGAAGAGGCCAGATCCAAAGCTAGAGAACGTTTCCAACAACAGCAGGAGGTAGTGAAGAGATGGTTTGACAAGCACAAAGCTGGCAAGAAGGATTTAGAAGTAGGAGACCTGGTCCTCAAATGGGACCATCCCCACGACGAGAAAGGGAAGCACACTAAGTTCCAATAGTTATGGGTGGGTCCATTTCAAATCACCACTAAACTTGGCCCTGCAACCTATATGTTACAAGATTTACAGGGATGGGAGGAGAACCTGCCAGTAAATGGTCTGGTTCTCAAACCTTATTTTTCTTAAGATTGTTTTTGAGCGTTCTGACTTGTACATAAATAAACTGTGTGAGTTATATTTTCATTTGTTTTAAGAAAGCCTTTGTTTTCAATAAAGATGGTTAACTCGTGGTTATGTGGCGAACTTCGCACTTCTGGAAATGGTAAACATTTGTTGAATAGTTAGAATGTTGTTTTCCATGTGAATTCTTTCCACTAACTAGTTTCTCGAAATATTTGTGTGCATTGAGGTCCTACTTAAGCTCTTGTAAGGTCAATCAGACTCAAAAGTCTAGAATACTATGCTGAAGTTCCGCGCACTTTACACTTAAAATCTAAAGGGCGATGACAGAGGACCCTTGGAGAATAGCAAGATGAACAGGGTGTTAAATCTAAATGCTCCCTTGCCGGGAAATAAATGCCTAAAGGCAGCTAAGAGTCAGAATTCCTATAAAAGCATCATCCTCCAAAGCTAAATCCAGATCATAAAGTACTAATTTTCCAATGATCCTCTCCGTCCATGAGCTGAAACCTTAAGCACGTCTGTAGCTAGGGTTTTCACCCTAGCTTGTGCTGATGAGCACCTACTAAGGAATTTGGAATCCTTAGTAGCAGTTGAAATAAAGATAAACTGAAACAAAGATTAATCTAACTACGTTCTTGAAGCAAAAGCGGTAAAAAGTAAATAACATGAAGCAAAAACAGTAAAGAAATGTATAATGGTTTTTATTGATATTACCTCCAATGAGGAGGTTGGTGGAGTCCGTTGCGCTGGTCCGATGTCGGTGGCTTCGAGCTCCAAGCTGCTTCCTTTCCTTCTTCGGTGGTGGAAATGGGCCAAAAAGAGTTCTCAATGGTGAAAGTAGCTTGATGGTAAGCTAGGGTTTCGAGAATGATTTCGGCAGAGGCAGGATGCTTATGATAATGGATGTTGAAATGAGGGGTCTCCACCACTTATTTATAGTTTTTTAGTGGTGGAGTGCTGGCCCATGGTTTTGGAAACCATATGGGTTAGGGAAGCTTGTTTAGGGTTTCTTCCTCCTTTTCCTCATTATTTTATATTTTTTCTTCCCTTTTGGGGATTTTTGCTATTTTTAGAGGAATTTTGGATATTTTTGGAGGAAAAAGGGGTTTTTTGGCCTTTTGGAGGCATTTTAGGCCTTTTGGAGGCTTTTTAGATAGTTTTATGGACTTTTGGAGGTATCTTAGGCCTTTTGGAGGCTTTTTTGTGGGATTTTTAGGGAAATATGGTAGGCGAATGGACAAATGAGCCATGTAGTGGGGTAGATGAGGTAGTTAACCATTTTTGGGTGTTAACAGATTGCCCCCTGATGTGCGAGGGCAGGAGCTCATCGTATGGCCGATGGACATCATGAGTCATATTTGGTTTGTGTTGGGGTGTGGAGAAGAGAAGGAAGCAACTGAAGTCCGGGACACCGATCTCGAACCACCTGCAAGGACTGAAAAGTACATAACCTCAATAATGGACGAGGGGTCATCTGATAATATGGACGAGGCGGGCATTCCCATGCTCATATCAGAACATAACAATATAAATGGTCCTCAAAGACTGGATGAGGATAAATATCTCAATATATGGACGAGGCGGGCATTCCCATGCTCGTATCAAGATACATAAAAAGAACTGTGTGAGGCCCAAAATGAAGGACCTGTAGTAGATAAGCACTGTGCATATCATGAGGGTCCGGAAGGGACACAAATCTGGATCATACTGCTGAGCTGATCATGTCTGAGCTGACAAACTGATCCACTGGAATGGCAATAGTGCTACTGAATGTGGTTCTGAAGGAACTGATGCGCTGCTGCATCAGAGTGAGAAGGGTCACACTCGTAATGGTACACTGAGCTGGAACTGAACTGGGTACTCGAGGAAGCATAGAACTGGATGGCTTCCGAATACAATCGCCAACACATCCCGAACATCCACGGGAACATATAATTGGGCGTTCCGAAGTGACTCACCAATGTGCTAGAGTCGGGGGAAATCCGGGGTCTTCGACACAGAATGGAAAGGATATATATCCTGCGCGATTCTCAACGATGCGAATAAGGTACTGAAGTCGAGAATGTGAGAAACAACCATTCGGAGAGGCAATAATGATTCCTCCCAAAATGGTCCGTAGGCACTCACCACAGATGGTGATGGGTCCAAGGCGCAGGAACCTCTAGGTCTATCCTCTGGAATAGAGGAGTTGTCGTCGACAGAGAGAGACCTGCAACTATCAAGGCAATGATGTTTCCTTGACAGGAGCGTGAGGTGCAAAACCGAACTGTGATAGTACTGATGGTAAGAGTGATAAACTGGTGGGACTAACTGGGCAAGTAGAGTGGGTGGACTCAAACTTCCTTTGTTCAGAGTATGATGGCAAGGATGATCGGGCAGCACATGAAACTGATTGGTGGTAAAGGGATCATAGCTGTAAGGGATCTGGGCAGTTCACTGGGCTGAGCGAGACTCAAGCTGTGGTAACATGGTAGGAGACTGCAGAATACTCTGAACAAAGGCGACCTGATTGGAGGTGCTGCCGAGAGGATTGATCATAGCGCCAAGAGGCGGGGGGTGACTTCTTTATCGGTTATGGAATGAGAAGAAGTGTGGATATATAAAATGCTACTGTCATGTGGATTTTCCGAGCCCATGACAGTTCATGCTCGTGGTTGCTTTCAATTTTAAGGAGTCTGAAAGCAAATAAGAAGACTCTGAATTGATGGAATGGTACTGTCATGTGGATTTTGCGAGCCCATGACAGTTCATGCTCGTGGTTGCTTTCAATTTTAATGAGTCTGAAAGCAAATAAGAAGACTCTGATGAAATGAAATGGCACTGTCATGTGGATTTTGCGAGCCCATGACAGTTCATGCTCGTGGTTGCTTTCAATTTTAAGGAGTCTGAAAGCAAATAAGAAGACTCTGAATTGATGGAATGGTACTGTCATGTGGATTTTGCGAGCCCATGACAGTTCATGCTCGTGGTTGCTTTCAATTTTACGGAGTCTGAAAGCAAATAAGAGGACTCTGATGGAATGGAATGGCACTGTCATGTGGATTTTGCAAGCCCATGACAGTTCATGCTCGTGGTTGCTTTCAATTTTAAGGAGTCTGAAAGCAAATCAGAAGACTCTGTAGTTAGAATGGTCAGGCAAGGAGGAAGTGGTCGATGAGGGGACATTGATGATGATCATAACTGATGGTGAGGGGGAACACTCGTGGGCCTCCTTTCAGGGTGGTTGAATGGTGGCACAAGAACGAAACCTTTGCAGTATGACAGGAGTGACTGGCTCATGTAAAAAGTGTGGAACAATCAGACGGCGGCCGATGGGGCACGCTAATCGAGACGACTATTGATGTCAAAAAAATGGGCAAAAACTGATGTAGTCAAAAAGATGCAATGAGGTGACCATTAGGATGAGCTAGTCGTGCTAGTTCCAATGGTGGAAACGGTTAGGAAAACGGATTCCGGATGGGCTCAGAATGGCCAAAACAAGAACAAAGTCGACCGTCTACAAATAGTAAGTGGGCCCCATATTACACGTCATTTGTACTATTCGAGATTGATTGGCGATCAGAGTGAACTAGAGCTTACGGGTGATTTCTGGATGATCTGACCGGCGGATTCGAGATTCGGGAGAGCCAGGTATTCTGTTAAACCGACACTTGTTTTGATTTTTTGGGTTGGGGGGTTGGTGGGGCCCAGGGGTCTCTGTTGTACGGTCGATAGGTGTGGATCGCGAGTTCAGCGGTCGAACTTGCGGTCTGCGATCGCGGGTTTGACTTGGACAGCCGCGGTCAGAGGTCGCGAATGTCGGGATGGACAGCTGCGGTCTGGACCGCGACTGTTGGGCTGGACAGCTGCGGTCTGGACCACGACTGTAGGGCTGGACAGCTGCGGTCTGGACCGCGACTGTCGGGCTTGACAGTCGCGGTCGGGATCGCGACTGCTGGGCTGGACAGCCGCGGTCTGGGCCGCGACTGTCGGGCTAGATAGCCACGGTCTGGGCCGCGACCGTCGGGCTGGACAGCCGTGGTCTGGGCCGCGACTGTTGGGATGGACAACCGCGGTCTGGGCCGCAACTGTCGGGCTTGACAACCGCGGTCTGGACCGCGGCTGTTCGGGGTTATGGATGGGTGGGGCAGGTCTGTTATTTGGTTATGAGCCTAATGAGACTTCTTTGTTTGATTTGCAGGATGCCACGGGTGATATGGCATGAGAGAGAGATGCCAGAGGATCTCGTGACTGCGATTAGAGAGGACCTTCGGGTGCGGTCTATGTTGGCGCTCTTCGGACTTCTAAAGTTTGTGGAGATTCCGATGATACGGTCAGCAGGTTTACTGCTGAACCGTTTGATTGATTTTTGGGAGCCCGAGACACAGGCGTTTCGGGTACAGGGAGAGAGGGTGGATCTCACCCTGGTCAATGTTTACTTCTTGACGGGGTTACCCTGCCTGGGGCGGGTAACGGATACACAGCCGCGGGTCTCGGCGGATCTCGACATAGATGACTTGGCAGCGTGCTTTTGCAGGGCAGACGCGAGGGTGCATAGGAATGCACTCCGGATTCAGGATTTGCGGGAGGCAGCTGTACAGGCGATGGCCGCTTGTGTTGTACGGATCTTGGGATCCCAGGCACCTGAGAAGGTGTCTGGGGGGCAGATGCAGATTGTTGAGCGAGTGCTGGCTGGGACGTACTATGCGTGGGGCCAGATGTTCCTGACCTGCGTGCAGCGACAACTGACCGTAGCGAAGGAAGCTGGAAAGGGATTCTTCTTTGGTTCGTTTCTAGTGGCCTTCTTCATGGAGAGGGTTCCTACTCTGCGGCCGTGGGTGCCGGTCAGAGAGGGAGGCCCGAGGGAGCCCCGGATGATCCGGTGGGGAGAGATGATGCGTCACCGAGGCGGCGGGGACGTGGGGTGGTATTTCACTCAGGAGCTATATATGCAGTGGCTGCAGTTACCGCTGGCATTGGAGGACTACCCCTACAGAGGCATGGACTACACAGGGGATCCAGATGCGCCACGGCCACCTAGGCAGGCATGGGGTCCAGACAGTATGTATGATGTTAATTGTTTGGTCCAATTTTTTATGTTATATATGATATATATGGTGATTGACAACTCGGTGTTTGCAGATGTGGGTCCGAGGCCGCCGCGAGATCATGTGCCTCGTAGAGGGGTTGCGGCGGTGCCGGCTTTGCTCGGGCGAGGTCCTGTGCATCGGCGAGACGCGGATGGGGCGCTAGAGTCTGTACGGGCGCTGTTGGAGCGGCTGTTGGTGGGAGTGAGCGAGGTGGGGTGGGAGGACCTTCCTCGAGATACGATTCGGGATTGTAGGCAGGCGCCTCGGGACTTCAGAGGGATAGCGTTCCGGGTGGCTCTCCTGGCGGAGAGGGCACGAGCACGGTTACCGAGGCCTAGGCGAGCTGAGGACTCGTCGAAGGAGGAGCAGGAGGAGGAGTCAGAGGCGACTGACACGGAGAGTGATCCGGGGTATGATTCCCACTAGGGAGAGCAGGGGTCTCTCCTTGATTTTTGTAGCTGCGGCTTGTATTTTATGAGTTTTGAGGGATGTACATACAGATTTGTTTTTGTATAGCTGAGTACTGGGGTACTCAGAACATGTATAGTTCTGAACATGTATTTTTTGACTTGTATATATATATATGCACATGCATGCACATTGTTTGATGATGTTGTCTCATTTGTACGCATGTGGATGCGCTTTATGATGTGTTCTATGTTGATACTGCACGTGGATGCAAGTAGTCTAGGTTGTTGGGCACGTGGATGCCCCTTTTTGATATGATATGATATGATGTATGTATGACTAGGCACGTGGATGCCCTTATGGATGTAAATGTCATGTTGATGGTTTATGTGTTATGTATGCAAATGTTGATGCAATGCAGTCTTTTTGGGTTTTTGTATATTTGGATGATATGCTATGGGGTAATGATGCATGATGGAGGTGTTACATAGTGTGATTGATATGCCAGTCTAGGACATTGTTCGCCATTTGGTCTGCGACACTATTGTAAGATCTTGGGACATGTGTGAATGTGATGGATTCAAACTGTCGGCTAAGTTGTTTTGTACGCAGGAATTTTCGAAATAGGCAGGGATCATGCACCTGGTACCAGTTGTTGAGGTGGGAGACAAGTAGCTGGGAGTCCAAGAACACATGAAGGTGACGTATGCCCATCTGGAGGGCAGCAGTCAAGAGACCGGTCACAGCATCATACTTCGCCTGGTTATTGGTAGCAGCGCCGATACATATTCCGTCAAGGTGGATGCGTTCGTTGGAAGGGGAGTATAAGACCCACGCTGCAGAAGCTAGGTTGGGAGACCAGCGGCTGGCACCATCAGCGAAGACGACGTAACAAGGTGGAAGAGGATCCATCTGTGGGCATGCAAAAATGCGATAAATGTGAGATTGTGGTAAAAAACGGTGAAAAAAAAAAAAAAAGCAAACTGTGCAAATGCGGACCAATGAAGGTCACGGTTTCGGTTATGGGTAGAAACGTTTAAGATACAACCCATTCCGGGGGTTGGAGAAGGGTCGTCCTTCAGAGTCTGCTAAAATGTATGCCCCCTTGCCGAGGCAAGTTTGCACAATGTAAGGGCCTTGCCACATGGACTCAAATTTTCCTTTACCTGTTTTGTCGTTGGCTTGGTCATAGGCGAGGACGAGGTCCCCTTCGTGGAAAGTTCGAGGGTGAACATGTTTGTCGTAATGGGCTTTGGAGCGTGTTTTGGCAGCTTCGATATTCTGGAGAGTGGCACGACGATCTTCATCGGCTTGTTCGAGGGATAGCAGACGTTGCTCAAGGGGGGAGGTATCGGGGAGAAGCTCGACAGCGATGTGTAAGGCAGGTATTTGACACTCAATGGGTAGGACATACTCTACACCGTGAACTAAATGAAATGGGGTAAATCTG
>LPNX010092302.1:0-21633 GCA_001517045.1 Pseudotsuga menziesii | reverse complement strand
ACTAAGATTTTCCCTAATGGCCGAAGCATCAATTTTACATAGTATCTTCGACGCAGACCGACTCACAATGACTCTCTGAGAGGGAGAATAATTTACTGCACACCATTCGGTGAATTCAGGGAAGTGGAGGGTTTGCTCTAGGGCAAAAAAGTACAAAAAAGACTTGCATACATTCAGAACATCATTCCCTTGCGAGAAACAAGACCATAGCCTCTCTTTGCTGCCTGACACACTTCCTATAGACAAGAAAGGATCGCAGACACCCCTGTGTCTATCTACCAAGAATTATTCTCTTTCATCCGGGACCCGACCAGACACAGAGGCTTCCCCCTGTTGATCCATTTCTTAATTTATAATGATAATTGAGCAAAGGAATTACAGGATTAAGGTCCTACCTGGCTCACTATGGAGGCGTGTGTTCGGAATGCGCCTGGTGCTGACAACTGGAAGCGCCCAAATCGACAGGTCCTTTTCGCCGGGTCCCAAGCAATAAAATAATCGCTGGAGAGGTCAATTTTGCCTTTATCGGACACCCCTGATTAGACACGTGGGAAGCATTTGTTTCCGCAACCGCTACTTATTTCTAACAGCCGTGCATCTTTCTCATCCGGGTTCATTTCCGACCGTTGATCTCTTCTGTGCAAATTCCTGGCCTTCGGATCGTACACCATGTGTGCTTTTCCGCCGGACATCTTGGCGCTAAGCACCGTGTAAGTCTCCATTCCGGGGTCGCTCGTGACCGTCGATGTGACGTACTTCCACCCTTCACCGTTGGATCAAACGCCACGTCCCACATTCCGCTGAGCCGTCTGACTTTATCTACCGTGCAACTCTGGGTCCCGGAAACATCTACAGCAATCGATCTGATCTTCCTTTACAGGAGGGCCGTTGGATCATGTGGCGCCCATCCAATTCCGCTGGGCTCCTTCGCTTTATCCATCGAGCAACTTTGATCAGCGGAATTGCTCCCAGCCGTTGATGCGATATCCCTTCAACTACACACCATCGGATCTTCAGTCGCGTACCCAATTCCGCTGGGCATTCCGGGATTATCCGCCGTGCTAGTTCGACCTCCGGGATCATTGTTAGCCATTGATCTATTACCCTCCGATCTCCAACCGTTGGATCGGGCAGCATATAATGAGTTCTGCCGGGTGGCTCAAAGGTTATCCCGCGTGCATGTTCATCTCCCGGAAACCAAAATAGCCGTCGATCCACGCTGTCTTTAATCCTCGGCCGTCGGATTTACCTCCACGCATCCCTTCCGCTGGAAGCTCTGGTGTTTATCCGCCGTGCAGGTTCCGGCTGCGAAATCAATCCCAACCGCCGATGTGATCTGATTCCGTCCCTCCACCGTCGGATAGAGAGGAATATATGTGATTCCGCCAACTCCCATTTCTTTAACTAACTTGCATTTTCTCCCGGCGGATTGGTTATGAACCGCAGATCATCCCCGAATCAATTTGTAACCCTTGATTTGTGCAGGCGGCTAAAGGCCCGAACTTCTGCTATCTTCCTCGCATGTTTTGAAAGGCGGAGGGAGTATTAGCCATGGATTGGCTCCTTCTTTCGATCACAGCCTAGGATTTTTGTTAACTTGGCTGCTCTTTTAGACCATCACGTTACCTTTGTATCATATCTTTAAACCAAAGTATTTAAACAGCACAATCTTATCCCCTCCCATGATCTTATATTGCTTTTGTTCAATACAGGTGCTAACAGTTCCCTTATTAAGAAAGGTGGTGTAACCCTTTCCACCATTTGTCCTTTCAAAGAGAAATGTGCCAATCGATCACCGCCATTTGGCGCCTTTTTGGTACACATTAGTCTCATTTTTAGGTTATTTTCTTGTATGGGGTTGGCGATCGTTAATTTTTCTCCATCAAGGAGTGGCACATTGATAGTTTTAAAGAAGGAACCACCATTTTTGCATTGAACTGGCTTGGTGTGGATTGGACATTGGGTAACTCAGTAAGATTTTTTTTTCCTTTCTTGAGCTTTACTTCATGATCAGATCTGCAAGCATTAATTCCTACGATCTCAGTCTTTTATGCCAGCAATTCCCTATGATGTATTTTATGCCCGCGACTCCCTTTGATGCATTTTGTTTGTATTCTTGCAAATAGTTTTTGGGAGACAGTTAGATCTAGATATAATGCTTCAATTATGCAAGCGTATTGGTCAAAACTATGATTTGTTTTATGCCAACGATTCCCTTTGATGCATTTTGTTGGTATGCTTGCAATAGATTTTGGAAGACATTTAGGTCTAGATAGAATTCTTCCATTGTGCATTCTGTGATTTAAGCAGTAGATATAGTGTTGGATATATTATTTGTTTTTAGATATATGCACGCATATGGCCCTGGATCTACGAGTTACAAGTGCACAGCATTGGTCCAACAACTGAATGTTTGGGTCTTAATCAGTGTTTGAGTAGGATGATGTGGTACTCGCAATTTGAATGATAGGTTTGAAGTTTCCACCTTTGACACCTAATAGAATGTCAGCATTTGATTTTTATAACCCTCTGCGTGTATGAAATAGCATATTCCAATGTACAGATCCATTATTTTCTGCTACGATGTATAGATCCCACTTTTTGCATTGAAATCTTGAATCACTAGGATCTAAGTCTTTATAGATCCAGGTCTGTTTTCTATTGTACATTTTGTAATTACCATGTCTACATTGAAATATGGGTGTCTTGATTAAAAAACTCATTCGTGATCTCTTATACATTTAACCTATATCGATAATGTGTGTGTTGATACCTCCGTATACAGATCGGTAATGGGTGTGTTGATTATAAAACTCAGTCACAATCTCTTATATATTTAAACTATGAATGTGGTTTCCTTTTTGGATATGTAATGTGTGTGTTTTATGCATTTCATCTCTGCATTCTGATGAATGATTTGAGATATGATTCTGTGTTGATAGACAGAGTCTGCATTTAATCTTATTTTATAGAGATAGAATGATTACTTCATGTCTGCATTGAAAGATCCCAATGTCCATTTATAGATAGCATCTGCATTTGAACATGATTTATAGATCCATAATGATCTATGTTTATAGATCCTACCTTCACCCGAAATTTAAACCCTATATGCGTTTGAATTGGTTTGACATGGTATGCATTTTGGAATAGAATATGCATTTCGAAGTTGTATTATGGGTTCTATTATTATTTGAAGAAACTTGGAATTTGGTCTTGGTATAGACCTCGTATGCGTTTTTATTTCAGAGATGTAAGATGTGCTCATTTATTTAGTTGCTTGAAGAAAATATGATTTGGACTCGATTTACACTATGCATGAGTTCCAGGTATGGTCTACGTTTACTGGTATTTTCTTGTACAAGAATTATCTATGTTTTACTATTACAGTTGGAATCTATTGTCTGCGTGGTTGTGTAGTATGCATTTGGTATGTTAGTTACGTATCTGAATTTTGTATATGTTAACCTCTACACTTGTTTTGGTGTTGCGATTATATATTTGGAGAGTCCATGATTATTAGTTTTGTTCAATCTGTTATTTACTTTTGGGTCTATATGTTGATCTTAATTTATAGACTCTTCCTCTTAATGGCCAACATTACCTTTCTTAATTTGGGTTGGGGTCGTGATTTATATACCCTACCTTAGTGGATTCTTCACCCAGCTCGGGGGTGGCTTTAGACAGGAAAACATACGTCACAAGAAGCCTATGCTTGGGAGGAAATTCGTAGACATGCTTTCAGTCGTCCAAGCTAAAATAATAAGTGTCTTTAATAGTTAACTTTGTTATATGGATTTAAATTATCTTGTTGTGTAAAATTGATGCGCTTGAATTTGTAGGATGATACACAGTTCTAATATATATGTTGAGGTTGTGTGACTTCAAGCGGTGGCTACAGAAGCCATGTCCTAAGGCCGTGGAAGGCACGGGAATAACTTTTGAAAGACTGGGTTCAAATGTAATCGTTATCTCATTCAAAAAAATAGTCTTGCGACAAATGTAACAAATGTATCTCATTGCAAATTTTAATCAGATTTGCTTATTATGCAAATTGGTGTTAGAGTGGTTGTATTTTGAAGATTTTTAATTGCAAACAAATGTTATTAGTTAAGTAAATAATGAATTTTTTGTTTATTTATTTGGTCTAATGTACATTTAAGAAGAAAATTTTTATGCTTCCACCTGGAGAATCTGTTCAGGTATTTCCGGGTATGTTACAGCCAAGGTAAAAGCCACAAGGTGACACCAACATGGCTAAAGGGTAAACAAGGGTTCAAATATGACTTTGCATTTACAAAATGTGAAATGGTCATTTTATACTATGCTCGACCTAATTTAAAATTATTCATACCAAGAATTTTTCATTCGATTGAAAAATGTTCTAAACTATGGCGAAAGGGTGTTGAAAATATTGATCCACGTGGAGGTAGGTGTAAGTATTAAGGTGCCCACGTGATAGGGCTTCGTGGTGCTTTCCAGCTGTGAAAAGGGGTTAAAACCCTAATGGAAAACAAAATGGTTTATTCTACGGTGTAAATGTTTGCATTGTGAGCTGTTGAGGAGAGTTGAGAGCTCTCTGGCCTTTAAGCGCTCAACTCCACGACCTCCAAAACTCCAACATTTTCATCACCTCGCCACTGGGCTTCAATTCCACCATCGGTTCCTTTACGTAGCTGTCACTACAATTTTCTTTGACGAGAAAAAAATCATCGCTTAGGTAAATTATTTCTTCATTTTTGTTTTCTTCTAGTTCTAGTGCCATGCTATTTTATTTTAAACTATTATATATTCAAGTTTAACTTTTGTCCTCTATTTATCTCGCAGGAGGGTTTTTAAGGATTTCCATTGTCGTTGAATCTTGGTTTATAGAGTAAGTTTGAGTCGAGGCACCCGCATTGAAAAGGGTTCTGGTAAGACCTAATCCTTGAACCCTAGTATCCTTGACGATGTGAAAAGAGAGTTGGAACAACATTTCTCTTTTTTTGGTCTAGCTTCGTTTGGATGTTATAAGTATTTTCACAACCCCCCATTCTGTTCGATGGTATACAATCTTGTGTTTTTGGTAGAGATATGTGGTGTATTTACTTTAAGATGCTTCAGGATATGATAGGGGTTACACAGAGTTTAGATATTTTAGATCTCCTTTGTTTACATACCACAGAGTCTAGGAAGTTGTAATGCGGTCATTTCTGTAAAGAAAATGAAACTCTTACTATAAAATTTTTAACAAAGTTTAAAAGCAAAATAGTCTCTGCGATTTTTACTTCTAATTTGGTTTAAATCTTTTGTATTTATTATGTATATTGTTTAAAAGTATATAACTTATCGGAACTGCTCCGTATAATGATAATTTATTATTATTACTCTGTATTAAATTGATATTTTTTCTATTATTCTGTGAATGAAAAGAATGTTTTCTAAATTATAATTACTACATCCAAATGAAAGGAATGCCATTCGGTTTTAAAAAATAGTTAAGGCCTCTTCTGGTTTTTATGGCCTATCTGGTTTTTAAAATGTTTACGGCCTATTCTTCGTGGATGCTAAGTTGGTTTTAGGTGTTTTCATTGTAGTTTTAGTTATTTTTTTACTTGGAAGTTTTTTCTTTGTAGGCCTTGAACCTTCGACCTATGTTAAAATTCTTAGATAGAAAGTTAGTTTGATTTTATGGTTGAATCGAATCTATCATTTGTTATTTGTAAAAATAAGTTAACCCTAATTTGTTTTTGAAAATAAAAGATAATCCTTTCGATTGTATGCCAATGATACCAAGTAATTTATAAAACCATAAGCCTTTCAGTTGTGTGAAAGTAATACTTGAGTAAATTATAAAATCATAAGCCTTTCGGCTGTATGATAATTGATACTGGGTAAAAGGAATATTCGTTTATATATTTGATTTATATGGGTATTAAACCCTCTGCTAGAAGCCATTACGTATGGAACCTAGATCTATTAATTTGGCAGGTTAATAAATTTGCAGTGTTTAGTTATGGGCCATTGTTTTGGAAGGTTAATAAATTTTATGTCTTTAGTTATGGATAAGCCCTAACTGTAAAATAAAATAAAAATTGGTTAAAACTATGATAACTCTATTAAAACCCTTTGTTATCTCTGTGCAACTTTATAAGAAAAGATACAGTAATGCTAATTATTATTTATCTATGTATACTACTTATGTGAAACTATATATAGAAATATGATATTGTTTCTAAATAATATTATAAGATAGCCTACCATTTCTACTATGAAATTATCTGTAAGTAGTAGCATTCAATAACTAATAATTTACATGAAATAAACTTTCCTACTTTGTTTTGAAAAAAATAATTAATTTTGGAAACCTTCATCATACATAAATCCTTCACAAATAAGCTGAAAAATGAATTAAATATAATAAACCAATAGCAATATAAAACCTGTTAACTTTCGAAGTGGACAAACATCACAATGAAGACCTTTCCTCCCAACTGTCTCCTGAAAGCAACCAATATTATTTGATTTAGGACCTCGAGCATGTTCACTAAACCACCAAGACGAAGATACTGTATAGAAGCCTATTCAGTACTCTTTGTAACTTAGCAATCACATGTGCAGTCAACACTCTAGCAGTTCACTTTAGCTTTTCCCTCATCAACTTCCTCTTGTGTTCTTAACTTTTCAGTTTACATCAATCCACAAGGTTCTAATCTCTAGAAGGTAGTGAGCCTCTTGCTCATTCGATGGGTATATATGTGTTTGCCTATGTCTTTGGGTCACTTTTATAATTAAATGAGCCACCTGCTCAGTTCTTCTTTTCTTGGGAACATGATCACAATTATAGGGTCCGTGAACACTCTTCAAAAGTCATCTTTGGATATGTGTCTCTTCTTTTAATTATTTAATAATAAAATATTTCAATTACAATCATCTTTGACCATCCTTGGTCCATAACATAAAACTTTACAATAACTTGTAAAATAATGTATTTTCATAAAATAAAATGTTTTTAGTTCTAGGTGAATTAGATATAAAATAACATGACAAATTACTTATTGTTAAATTAAAAATAAAATATTAAAAATTTAATTTGATTATAACATTTATTCCCATTTGATTTTATAAAATTATTTATATTAATAATATTAATCATTAAATAAAAAAATAAAATATCGAATTAAATTTAAATTAAAAAAATTTATATTCAACCCTCAATTAATGGATTAAGCAAATATATTCAACGGTCAATCAGCTTATTCCGCGCCATAACTACTGTAAAATTAGTTCCAACTTCCCCGTTCCTTGAAAACAAAAAATCAATTTACACCTAAAATTGGTAACGGTCAATCAACTTATTCCGCGCCATAACTATTGTAAAACTGGTTCCAACTTCCCCGTTTCTTTGAAAAAAAGAAGTCGTCAATTTACACCTAAAATTGGTAACGGTCAATAAATTTATTCCGCGCCATAACTATCGTAAAATTGGTTCAACTTCCCCGTTTCTTTAAAATAAAATAAAAGGTCAATTTACACCTAAAATTCCATATATACGAATAGAAGTCGGACATCTTTTTTATAAAAAAAGTTCTGAAATTTTTACTTTTGTCATAATTTGGTTAATTAAAAAATTAATTTAATATGTTATATAGGGAATATTGGATATTTTAATGTTATCATAAATTGGCAAAAAATTTAAATTTGATATATTGTTAATTTAAATTTCAGATTTCTATTTTATTTTGTTATTGTTAATTGAAATTTGAGACTTTTATATTATTTTGTTATAGTTTAGTTAGAGTATGGAATTTTGAAAGTTTTAAATTTAGTTAAAAATTTTAAAATTCTATAAAAATTATATTTAACAATACAGATTCATCTAATTTTAGTTTTATAAAGTCTTAATAAAGATCAAATTCTTAAACTTTTTTCCACTAAAATACAACACATATTTGGTTCACTCTTATGTCACATTACTAATGCATATATTTTATTTTATTTTTATATGCAACACAGGGTCCACTATACTACAAGGCAAGAGCTATCCATTGAGCTGCAGAGCATTTAATAAGGCTGCAGTAGGTTTGTTGACCGTTGGATCTCGAGCAGCTCAAGATCCAACGATCATCAAGCTTACTGCAGCTGCATTAAATGCTTTGCAGCTCAATGAATAGCTCTTGCCTGCAACACATTGATAACTCTATTATTATTTTTTATTTTTATTTTTATGAAAGAGATAAACACATTAATACATGTATTCATATTTTTTATCCATTATACTACAACACATTGATACATACAATCCTCTCAACCGCGTGGGATAAGCGTTCACCAAATCGCCCAGTTTTTCTGGCCGATTTTTGATTAAAATCAGTCAAATGTTAGCTGTGAAATTGTTTATTTCGTTATTTTGGAATTTTACTAATCTTATTAGCCGTTACTATACTAAATCGGGCATTTTAAAACTACCCAAGTGATTAAAATTACGATTTAATTCCTGGAAAGTATGATTTTCACCAAAATTGATCTGCCGGATTCCGGCGAGTCGGGGGCGATTTGGTGAACGCTTATCCTGCTCCCCTCTCAACTTCTTTATAAAAATGAGTACTCATGATACAAACACAATTTGCATCTCTAAAACTATTTGATATTACCAGTACTCCAAGGGCGAAAATATTGTTTAAGAAATCGTTTAGGCAACGTCATCAAACCTGCTGCAACCCCATTAAATACTCTTGGATAAATACTCTTGGATAGCTAATGACTTACCGGTTTTGTTTGATGTAAGAGCATGCCGTCATGGTCAGATCAGTCAGATCAGTGGCTACTCTTTTCGGCGCGGTAGGTCCTCTCCGCACAGGTCCCATGCCCTCGACGCCTCTTCGATCATGGTAGGTATGCATGTTTTTTCGTTTGGAGTACGCGGAATTATATTCAAATCTGGCTGCAATTCAACAGCGAAATTCGGCTATAAGCTACGAATATCAAGCTTCGAGAATGCCAGTCCATCCGGCACTAGTTTAGCGGATTCTTCAGTTCGTTGTTCCACTCTGCAACACGATATTAACAGATCTTGAACCAACATTGATACAATTATTGCTTTTCAGGTCTGTCAACTTCGTTTAGTACGTCCTCGTCTACGGTCGAAACGATAATGGCATCCTCTGGTTGAACTAAAATATCATCTGTAACAAAATTTGACTTCGATTCCTTCCTTAATGCATTTATTCCGAAGCAAACGAATTCAACGCAGATAGTGTAAACAACAATCCGCACTTCTTCTAGATGGCCAGCAGCGGGCCCCAACATTTAACATAAAAACATTGTACATTCAATAACATAATAATCAATGTGACATGTACAACAATGGCGGTGAGCAGTTGGAATTTGACGGGCATTTGGACGTTTTTGGACATTTTGCCTGTCAAATAAGGGTAAAATGTGGGAAAAAACGTTTGGTCGGACGGTTCAATAATTTTATAAAATGTTGTTTCGAAGTTTAAATTTTTTTTCAAAACATCATTATATTTGTAATATAAGAATAGGTAGGAGGCTAGGACTCTAGGAGTATCTATAATTTGACTATTTGAGTGGGGTTGTGGGGCTGAGACTCCAAACTCCATTGCCCAATGTCCACCTGGAATCATCCACGTGAACTCCATTGCCCAGTGTCCACCTGGAATCATCAACGTGAACTCATAAATGTGATCAGTGAATGGTATAATGGCATTTAATGCAAAATTATAGGGATTATATTATCGATGAGATGTGTCGAGTTGTGGTGCGGATGGGAGTGGCACTTGCATGTTGCACATCGCACAATTCCAGAGTCTAGACTTTAGAGATTGATAAGTCGCGGTCCACAGCCACAGGCCTTCATTTTGAAAAATTGCAAGTATATTGGCCATGGGGGTTCACAATTGCAGATTCACAACCAACAACAGTGGATTCTTAGGAAAGTTCACGGAGATTTTCCTGTAAACACTAATATTCAAGATGGAGAACAATGGAAATATTTATCCCACCTTTCTTTTCACCAATCACGAGTTCTTCTTGGAAAGTGAATTCATATGTAGAGACTTCAGTGGATAAGAAAGAATCATCTCACCCAAGAGATTCCAAGATCCTCGGCGGAGTCATTTCACCATTGATAATGGGTTGCGTAATTTCTCTTGCTTGCCTTCCTACCGACAGGGCCTAGGCGACTACTTCTTCCGAATAAACATAGAATTGTGTTTGTATGCGTGAACATCAAGAAAGTGTGCACACAGAAATATCCTTGGAATGTTTTACTAGAAAAGAAGTCAAAATTGGTGTTTCATGGTTTAAGGAGCAACAAGCTCTTTCAATTATCGTTGATTCGCTATATATTGCTCAATTGTTGTCCACTTTCCCATGATTCTTCCAAATGGTTTGAGAGTTTTGTCGTGAGGGTCGTTTATGTGAGTTTTGGTTGAACAAGTCACAACGGATTGAAGTCTTGAATCTTAATGATCCCGTGGATAATCGAATTTCATCTCCAGCTATACAGATTCACAAGTCGTTGCCGCTGGAGTGGAGAAAGAAGTGGATTAATACATTTGTCTTCTTGGTAAGATTACCCCATTTCTCACATAGTATTAGTAGTGATTTTATTGTGTTTTCAAGGAGCTAGGGTTTTTATTCTTTAATAAGCTCATTTTTTGCTCACCATTTCTATCATGTGAATGCCCCAGGTTTTAAGGTCGCAACCTGCAATGGGGTATAATGTTGCTAGCGCCAGTCTACAATTTGGGAGCGTGGAGGCTAGGACTCACAGAGGTAAGCAATGCATTATGCTACCATCGTCCTTGTTTTAGAATAGGATAATGGTTGGATGCATAAGTGAGGATCCGTTTGAAGATATTCTCTTTCTGTAATAAGGAAGAAACAGTCAAACACCTATTTTGGTTTTTTCCTTTCATAACTGCATTAGAGAGGGATGGTATCATGGTAGTTCCTAACGTCCTCTGTATTAACCTATCAAAGTGAGATCTCATTTCTATAGGCTATAATAAAAATTTGAAACAGTGTGAAGGATAGAGCGTAGAACTATGAGTGAAATACTGAACCTAGAACTATGTGAAAGATCAAGCATAGAATTGTGTGTGAAGAGATTGAACATATAAGTGATAAAAAGACCTGTAATTGTGTGAATAGTTGGGCGACTGGGTCTATGCAAGACGTGAAACATAAAACATTGAAGGGTTATTTTTTTCAATAAAAAGATAAAGGGTTATTTTTTCAATAAAACGTTGTGTAACGGGCAAGATAAAGTTCAAAACGTCAAAAAAAATTAGTTGAAAAAGCATATATGAAATGAAATTCCAACACTAGGGGGAGGAATGTTGTTCTAGCATAATACTCAATGTTATATATACAAGAATGGTCGGAAGAAATGTTGTTAAACATATCACTTCCAGATATATATTTATAACTTTTATCATTTTCAATCGAATTAAATTGTTATAGCTCGAATTTTCTTAAAAGGATCTTTTAATCATGTTAACCATAGTAGCCATCTGTTAACCATAGTAGCCATCAGTTAACATGAGCTTGCCGAGGTTGGAGATTCTTCACTACATTTCTAGTTGAGGCTATAAATTTTTCATTAAAAATAGCATGCATGAGCTTTTATAAGAAGATTGATCTATAGAAGTAGTAACGAGAGAAGCAGTAATGAGGTAACATCTGGTCGAGGTTAATTATGGTTTTTATATATATATTTAAAATGATGTTTAAATTGATTTTTTTTGTTAGCAAAGGTATATCATTATTTAAATTTAAAAAAATAATTATTATTATTCAAATCATATTAATAAAATTTGATAGAATTACTTTTATGATTTAAATTTTATTATTAAATGCTTTTGTGAATTCCTGCACTCCATACAAATTCTCTCTCTCATATATATATATATATAGTACATTTTTTGTGAAATGTTTTTTTGTATTGAAAATTGTTTATGTTAAATGGTTTATATGAAAGATTGTATACCATGATAAATTTTTGAAAGGATAAAAATTGCATGATATTGATTCATGCCCTCGTCTGAGTATCACTTGGGGTTCATCATTTTTCTTCCCAACCATATGCATCTGTTTTAAATTTCACCCCAAAACTAAGGTAGTGAGACCACAAAGGCATATAACTACCTATTGGCTCTAGTACATAGACATAACATAGAACCCATGATTATCAAAATCTATCATAATTAGACATTTTCCTCTATTATCTACACCAAAACTCTTATGGGACTCGCAATCAACCTCAACTAGCCACAATTGTTCCCTCTTAACCAACACAAGACTAGGAAGGAATTCCTTTTCTTTGCTATGTAGTCCCTTAGGAATGTCTTTCCATCTAATTCTTTAGTAAGGGAAAGGTAATCTCTATTGTTGGCATCCTTATAAAATTCCTTGTATTTTAGACCTTGCTTTGGATATGGATCACTCCAACACATGCATAGGGATTGGAAGAACTATGTTCCGTAGTTTATTTTCTCATTAACAATCATGGAATTTTTGCAATAGTTTTCTTGGTATTTCTTAAGTAAATGTCTGCATGGTCTAAAATATGGATGGTAAGAACTAAGAAATAGAATGGATGGAGAAGAATATATTCAGTGGGGAATATTGTATGTTATATACTACCAACCTCGTGAGACTACATTCCTTCTAGCAAGACTACATATCTCATCACTTAGACAACTCAAGACAAACATGGGGAAGAATTTTTAATTATGATGGTCAAAAAGTGGATAACTTGTACTATAGAGTCACCTAGAAGCTATAAAAAATTATCATCTTCTCATTGACCCCCCTTCTCGTGGGCTAAACCCCCTTGTGGTTGTTTATAACCTATCAGTCAATTTTAGCATTACATTCATATGCATATTTACAAAACCAAAATACATCGTGGTGTTTTTTACTTGAATGGTGATTAGTCAATTGTATCATGACATGCTAAAATCCAACCTAGCCCTAGGCTCTAAACATGCCATTATCATAGATATACATATAAAATTCTTTATAATCCAAGGGTCAAAACTGTAGTGTTACATATTGAAGCCAACTTCAGTCCCAAAGATTGTTAATGTTGGAGTAGGTTTATCTATTGGTATTAACACAAGAATAAGGTTGATGTCTGTTATTCCTAAATTTCACATACCCAGGAGATTTATGCATTTGTTAATTAAAGACATCATTAACATACATTTTGAAACTTAGAAAGCTTCCTTATATCAATAATATACTTGTGGAATGAAGGAATGAAGACACTTACATTTTAGTAGCGGACACAACCTCATAATGTCATGACCTAAGGAACACCCCATGGAATATTCTTTGAAACCTTAGTGACCGTCTAAAAATACAGACTTGTAAAGTCCACAATGCATTTAAATCCCACAACTATATTTGGGTACCAATGTATTCGAATTGGATTCATATCATAGGTGCTTGGGCATTTACTAGCCCCATTCATGTACTTATAAGCCACTTCATGAAGAGAATCATTCATAGTGTGAACTAGTTCTTTGAAGACCTACATTTTGGCTACAAAAGGAAGTCGTCGGTATGTATTCCATAAGAAAAAAATAGAGCTAAGTTATGCGGAAATAATTATATTGAAAGACCTCTCCCCTAACATCTTCTTGCCATTCATAAGTTTCCATGCTTTCTTAACTTCTTCCCCTAAGAAGCCATGATTTTCCTTCATCATTCCCAAGTATTTTTAAAAAAATTAGAGAGTTTAAAGTACCCTTCCTACCTTCATCATTCCCAAGTTTTTTTAGAAAAAATAGAGAGTTTAAAGTACCCTTCCTAAAGGGAGTGTTGGATTCCGTATTGTAATCTATATTTCTCAAGGTGATATAATTGTATACATTTTTTCTAATGAAAAATTGCAATTTGGTTGAATCTTGTCTCTTTTGCTTGTTCTTATGCCTTTTTAGTAATTTTAGTTTTTAAAGTATCTCCTATGTTTAGTTTTGCTTCTTTATTTCTTTCAACACTTTAGTACTTGTCACACTAACAATTTCATGATATTCTGTCTTGTTTAACACCTACAAGGAAAGAAAATTTTACTCACAATTGAACCATTTTTCCCACAACAACATCAATTGAACATGTAATGAAATGATGACCACACTAAGAAAGTTAATAGTTTTCCAAGTGATAGTTACAAGAAGAGAAATAATTTATAACCAACCTAGATTCAAATCCTAGGCTCTATCAAGCACCGATAGGGATCAAATTTGTGTAGCCATTGATTTGATTCAAACCAAAAGATACATCTTTTTATTTAAGGTCCACATATAATATTTTTATTATTAATATTTAATATTATTTATGGCCGACATATAATATTTTTTATTTTGTTAAGAATGAACATTATAACATCTCCCCATAAACCATGGGTTGTTTAGGAGGCCTTGCACATGGTCTTAAAACCATTTGCAAGGTCCTACTAAACCATGTACAATAAAACCATGGGTTGTTTAGGAGGCTTTGCATATGGTTTTAAAACCATGTGCTGCAAGGCCCTCCTAAATCATGTACAATAAATCCATGGGTTGTTTAGAATGATGGTTTTAAAATCATGTGTAAGGCCAATTTTTTTTTGTGGATAATTAAATTTTTACTTTTTTATTGTTTTGTTAGGTGGGAACATTAAAACATCTCTCCCATATTAGGATGTTTTTCTGGCCAACATTTAGTTTGGATGATAATTAAAAATTTTACTTTTTATTATTTTGTTCGTGACAAACTTTACAAGATCTCTCTCATGTATTAGGTTGTTTTTTTGGCTGACATTTATTTTGGCAGATAATTTTTTTATTATTATTATTATTATTTTGTTAGTCTTGTCACGTTACAACATAAGAATTTTATTATTATTATTTATAGCCTACATTTACAAGATATCCGTTACATAACGTTATGTAACGTTACAAGATCTCCCCCATACTGGGCTGTAGAGAGCCTCTCAGTGCAATCAAATATTTCATGATTCCATATTTAAGGAAAATTGTTATTCCAATATAGGCTTTATTTATAATTAATCTACAAAACACTGGCAAATTTGGGTCTTATCATTAATATAACTATTAGTTTTTTTCTAAGGCCACACACACACACACGTGTGTGTGTGTGGCCTTAACATAATAATCATGAAATCTCTGTGTATTGTGTATCTTCAATGAATTTTTGTGCCTTTTTTCTTTTAGATAAATATCCCAAGTAAATTAACTTAGAAAAACTAACAGTAATAAGTATAAATACCCCACCCATCAGCCTCTGTCGAGCACCTTGGTAGAATACCAAGAGACAAGAAATCCCCCGCCCAACTACAAAAAACCTGGTTCTAGCAATTATCCATAGAAAGATATCTTGGGTGAGACTGCATTTTCATCACTAATGCTGCCAACTAAACCTTGCATTGTTAGGCCGATATCTTGGGTTTTTTTTGTGTGCAAAGGAGGGATGAACCTGGGTTGAAGAGAGTTTCATGCCAACAAATGGTTCTGTTGTTGGGACTTGACCATTCATGAATACTATCATTGTTGTATATGCCACATTTTGAATGAAGTGTAGAAATAAATACATGTGTCAAGCAGTTACTAGTTTTTTTCATGGTGGTTACCTATGGCTCAACAAACCAACATCTATGGATGTCGAGCTCATTGCAATAATTAATATAGTTTTTAGTTGGAAAACAAAAAATGGAGCCTTAATCATAATCATTACTATGAATATATGAACTTTCAAGTAGGCACACCTTCGATGTCGGTCACCACATGATACCTCTCTCGATGCTAGGTTCGTGGAAGAACTTTCCCTGACATGCTCCACTCTCTCCACTGTGACCACCACCTACTTGGAAATTCACACTCACAATGTTAATACCTCCCCGTCATACTCAGTCATAGATATTCCAGCGAGATCTTCCTTCTCGTCTTAATGCTCTGTGATTGTGTGATGTTTAACAACCGAATTCAAAGGAGTGTCACATTATACATCTCCTTCAGGCTTCCAGTGATGATCACAGTAAAAAAAAACAGATACTGATAACCGTAGTAATAGTATTATAGCACCTACATAGCTCCACATTTATTGCATAACATCCTTTGCTCTATAATCTACATGCATATGTTAGAGGGAGGCCATATAATTGTTTTCTAATCAGAATTTGTATCTTGTAAGGAACCCCTTCCTCATCTACAATATTAAATATAGTAAACACACACTTATCTTAAATGATTCTAATGATGGGGTTGCAATCTTGAAAATGATCAATATATCTTTCTATATGGGCATTTCATTTAATATTTCAAGTTATTGCAACATTCAACCTGAACATGATTTGATATATATTATTTTTATCATAATGGTAAATTATATATTATATACATAATATTAGTGTCTATAAACATATCATATGTTAATGTCTATTTACTTATTTACTTATTAGTAAAATTAGAAAATACAATATGAATAATAAAGAAGTTCATTGAAAAAGGATGATAATAAAGATACTATTATATATAATACTAATGATTAATAAAAATGATAGAAATAAAGATACCGTTATATATACTAGCACAACCACATTTTTAAAAAGTGGTTGATATATGCCAATTGGAATCATTTGTCAACTTTTCGAATGACGGTGTTGATGGGAATATATCAACCACTTTTAAAAATCTAGTTTTGCTAGTATATATTTTCATTTATTTATAGTATCAATTTTATGATTACATTAATGTAGTTTTAGTTGGAAACTTGAAACTTCAATTCATTAATGTAGATTTTCATTGGAAAACAAAGCTTATCAGTTGTGTTCTTTTTTCTTAGGGAAGAGGAAGAAGAGGGAATCAAGGAGGATCCAACCCTTGGCCCTCTATGCGTTAAGTACATGTAAATATTCTCTCTTCCTGATTAAATATGAGTAATGTATTTGGGATTTAGTATAACTTAGTCAACATGTTGACAGATGAAATCAAGGTACACTCGAAAGCTTTGGATAATATTGGATTTACCTTTATGGACCAATCTCAAAATGCAAGGTAATGTCCACAGTTAGCATTTGTAACTTGTCTTGTTACAACTTTGATATGAAAAAGAAAATATTATACATCCTAACACCAAAATGTGGATGCAGGTTATCACAGAACGAGCTAGATAAGAGCGGCGACAGGGTAACCTCAACTCAAGATTCATTCTTCTCTTCCTTGAGGTGAGGAACGTAACCTTCATTGTAATGGTCAAGAAGTTTATGAATTTAATCATTGTAATTGATAGTAATGTTTGCAATTCTTTGACTTTTCAATTACAAAAAGAACCAGTGCGGCGTCTGGACTGTATGCTTGAATCAACAAACAATTACAAGGTATGCCTCCATTTGGTTTGCGGTTAAGCTACGTTCACGATTGCTTTGTTTCAATATTTAAGGAAAGAAAGGGATTTACAACCAATAACGAAATTATAAGATAAGTTTTGTTTTAGACATAACCCTTGATGGTTCTTTAATTAAGTGTGTTTGTTATTGAGAGGGTTTTTTGCAACCTCTAACACTTGGGTTGCGTTTGAAATTTGGTCTATGGTTTAATAGATTGGATTTACGACCTCTTGCTGCTGCAACCACTACCCCAAAATTTTGTGATTTTAGGGCCCCTCCTTAGATATTTTAGCTTTTAAACATTCCTAGACTACCTTTGTTTTCTGAACACCCTTTCTATAACTTTGTTTTATTTTTCACAAGTTGAAAAACCTTTTGTCAAAAGTTGAAACTCAGATTTTTCACCCGATATGTCGGCTAAACTCATCGAGACTAGCCGACACAGCGGAGAAAATCGAGCTTTTCATCCGATTTTTCTTATCCTTTATTGAGTTTCGGAAAACATTTGTGAGTTTTCTGATATGTCGGCGCAACTTGGTCTTGGAAGCTGACATTATCGACGGGGTGATCTTTTTTTGTCCGAAGGTTTTTTGGTCAAAGCCTTTGCAAGTTTTTTGAGAGATCTCGCTTATAGATCCGACGTTATTGGGAAAAATCAGAGAGTTGAGTCGATTTGACCGAGGGAATTTTATTTTAATATCCGACAGCCTCTCGTTGGAATCTCTTCATGAGTTTTGGTGACTTTCCTTTATGCAGAGTTTTTTCGGAAGTTGTTCCAATAGCATCGGCGTGACTCATGTTCTTGTGCTGATACAATTGGCTTGTTTGGCTATCTGCAACCGATGAGATTTTAAGTTTGTTTTCCAATGAATTTTTCGAGAGAGTTTGATGAGTCTTCACAATAGTATCGGAAGAACTCCGAGGTTGGAGCCAATGTTGTCATGGCTAATCTTGTTTTTCTTTGCAGATAGAGGTTTTGAGTCTCTTTCTGATAATCTTATCATCGATAGGTGTTGTTGAGTGTCACCCGGTAACTTCGAAAATATTTCTTGCGTTCACTCGACACAGTGGTGGGCGATTTTGTTTTTCTCACCGATTCGAAATGTTGTCGACCTAGCTTATGGTTTGGGCGCCAAAATAATGTTTTCACCCACAAGCATTTAATTACCCAGCGACCAAGTTAATGAGCCTTTCTGTAGTTTTCCTATATAATCCTTGGGATTTTTATAGATTACTACGACTGCTTGTTGGAGCACGTCGAACAGTCATTTTCCACCTGAATTTTCTACTGACAGCTTAAGCAAGGATTTTCACCCACTGTCAGCCACCGTGTGTCATGTATGTTTCAAGCCTTATCACGGTTTTAATTTTTATAAATGGTTTGATAAGTGGAATTTTAGGGATTTACTGTTTACAGGGTTAGGGTTTTTCCCGGGTCGTAATATTTTAAAGTATTTTCCTCAAACTTCATGAGTTTTCATTTCTTTGGGATCACCGAACTCTAAAGGATTTTTCCCCAAGTCAGGACGCGTCGAAATCCTTAACATCCTTATTTTTGTTTAGCATGGACATGGAAGGGTTTCTCACCTGACCCGCACCACACGTCTTTTCCGCTCAGGCCATGGACATTGGTGTGTCAAGCTCTTTCATTGGCGATGGATTGGCCAGTCGAGTGTCTCGCCAACTACACCACATCTGGTTCTTATTGACATACAACGAAAGGGGAGGGTACCACCGTTGGTCAGCTAGGGTTTTCTTGAGAGTTTCCCATATTTGCAAAGTCGTTGTAGGTTTTTTCATTAGCTTTATCGAGAAGAATCCCTGGCATGGTCTCTTTTTATAGAAAAGTCTTTGAGCCGATCCGGTAAGAAAACCTAGTAAGGTTGACCTTGATCTGACACACCTAGGGTATTCAATGTTTAAACTAGGAGGATAAGCCCCGTAGTGGCACATGAAACAACATGTGAAGTTTTTCCAATTTTGACCTAATATGCATCTTATCATGTTTGGAGTAGTTGGATAACCTTTGTTTTATGTTACGGGGCCACAAAAATGTTCAAAGATGACTCGGTAAATTGCTCTCAGTCATATTCGATACTGTACAATCTTATATTATGTTATCTAGATTTTCTCCATCTTAATAATAGTTGTTCATCTCAGTGTATTTTATTGATTATGTATGCATGCTTTTGATCATAGTAGCTCTAAGACATGTCTTGGTATATTTCTGTTGTATCCTTTTTCTTCATACAACACCATGCCAAAGAAAGGAAAAAAGAATGCCCAAGCCATAGGAGAAGATGTTGGAGCAGGGTCCCGCAGCTACAGAAGAAGCTGCTAGTTTTGGCGGAGAGATAAAGTTTTGGCGGAAAAGAACACAGGGCAGAGCTATGACGACGTAGAACGTTTCCAGCTGGAGAGCAGAGCCGGAAACCAAGACTTTTGGGATAGAAAAGTCAAAGAAGGCAACGGTACCCGAGCGACCGAGAGAAGAAAGCTCAACCACTGCATTGAAGGCAGCGGCGGAAGATAGGAGGGCTCAGCGACCCTCATAAAGAAGAAGGAGCAACGAGGCTCAAGCATTGAAGGCGAAGGACAGTACGAGAAGCGGTGCATAGTACCCATGGTCAGTACCGGGAAGCATGGAAGACTGCAAAGAGCTGTGGTGTGACGGGAAGCGGCTACCTCAAGGACAGAGAGGACCGACTGTCACTATTTAGGGTTTGGGTTTACTGTTGGGACAGGCCCACAGTGTTGTAATGGCGAGACCTTCGGGCCGCCTATAAAAGCTGGCATTTTTGTATTGTAAGGGGTTAGCTAATCAGTCAGTTAGTTAGTAGGTCAGTTGATAATTTTGTAGACTCAGGAATCAGTCAGACAGACTGCGTTGTAACGATCGAGACACCTAGCTTGTCTGTGAGTCATTTGAGTCTGTATGTAACCATCCGCAGAGAGAGAACAGAGAGGGAAGGATATATTGAAAGAAAGGCAGCATAGAGATAGAGATAGGCCAGAGATCTAGAAGGGATCTCGCGCTGCATATGCGATGCAACAGACTGTGCTAACTTCCCTCAAGATATATAATAGAAGCACAATTTGGTGGACGTAACTCCCATCCTGGGGGTGAACCACGTTAAACCTGCGTGTTATGTGTTGTATGAATGTGATTGTATTTGCTTGTTGTTACCGGTTATTATGCATGTACTGTTAGTTGCAGTAAGTGAATGTATGTATTGTTCAGCTCATGATAATACAAGAAGATAGAGATAAGTTGAAGTACTTTAGCAGGCTGTTTAAAAGACTCCTTTACGTCTGTCTCTAAATGACCATTTAATCACAATATAACTTCTGAGAAGGAGAGTTTCGCACATCGGCACAGTCAACGCTAAGAGCTCAAAGTTGGAGCGGTAGGATATCGCAGAGAGGCGATATCGCACCGGCAGAGGAGCTGCGGTGCGCGATACTGCGAGCTGAGGGCTTAGCGTTGGGGAGAGGTTGGGTGTTCCGCGGTGCGCAGAGATGCGATAAGGTTGGAAGTATTGTGAGTAAGTGGAAGTTGTGCGACGCGAGAGGAAATCGTGCGACTTGCGTAGGGTAAGCATCGCACGGGTAGAAGCGCTGCGAGTAGAAGGGGAGGTGCGATGCGCAGAGTTGGTTGATCTAGTGGCGCGCAGGAGTAAGAAAGAAGAAGTAGGATGCTCAGAACCTGGTCCAAGACACTTGAGTCTTGGCCAACCCATTAGATTCACTTCGGGTGAGACTTCAGATCGCTTCGCGGTCTGTTGCCCAAAGGGCCAGTGAGTTTGGGTTGTTGTTGATTAATTACAGTAAACCCGGGTCTGCCCATGCAATCAACAAATGGTTCCGTTGCCGGTTTGAATGACTCGGAGTCAATGTTCTGTTGGCATCCTACGAGAGAAGAGTTTCACCAGTGGCTGGATTCATACTTAAAGGAGTTCGCCAAGAAAGAGAATAGGAGTCCGAGACTAAGCACAGAGGCCTGGCTAGAGAAGCATATCGCTTCAGACATACACGCTATATTTTTTGTAACCTACGGAAACGAGCTTTTCGACTGGTTATCCAAGTTTACAGATAGGAACACATTCAAGAAGAAAAGAAACATCCTCTGGACATCGGAGCTGATTCAGACTGTTCAGAACCTTGACAATCCGATTACGAGAGCAGTGGACTTCTGGCTTACCAGTGTGCTAGAAGGCTACGTTACAGAGTTTGCA
>LPNX010092252.1:116928-144225 GCA_001517045.1 Pseudotsuga menziesii | reverse complement strand
TATAGAGAGAGAGAGAGAGAGAGAGAGAGAGAGAATAACTGTGAGCTAGCTAATGAATGGATAACCAACAGTTAGTGACAGATAACTATAAGAATGTTAGATAAAAATAAAAAGAATATAAAAAATAACTAATTGTTGATAAATGGATAACAAGAAGAATGTTGGTGATAACATGTATCTAGGCATGAATAACTCATATTTAAACCCTATTAACTAAAAAATATGAGGAATTAAAAAAATCTCAACCATCTTGCATTCCATAACTATTTCTTAACTATTTGATCCCTACCTGATCCAACCACAAATTATGTGTATGTGATAGTTTATTTTTATTTTTTTTAAATTCTGTATTTCAAATTTTGAACAACTTCCATATAATCAATCTCGATATTACACCTATATCATCTAGGTTGGTATATAATAAAAAAAACGTAAGACCTAGTCCACCCCATCTCAAATAAAAAATTAAATATAAATTCTTAGAAAAATAAAATATTAATTAAAAAAATAAGAACAAAATTAATCATAAAAAAAATATAAATTACCAATTGTGTGTGTGTGTGTGTGTGTGTGTATATATATAAGAATTCAAATCACTGGGGAGAGGAGGTCCCTTGTCCCACAAACAAGGGGGTCTCATACAGCAATTGATGTCTCGCTTGGCGGTGACCTTACAAACATACTATTATTATTATTATTATTATTATTATTATTTTATTATTATTATAATTAAAATGATAACCATAAAATATGTTTTGGCATTACACTTTTCTCATCCTGTAATTGAAGAACACCATTTTATTTATTAATTTACTAAACAAAACAACTTACCTTATATATGAGTGGAGATAGTAGGAGATCCTGTGTATAGTTTTTCAACTCTACGTACGTTTCAGACTCTAAGCTGAGTCCATCGTTAGGAGTGTGGTGTCTCAATTTAATCTAGGTTTTTTTTTCTTAATAAATAGTTCTTTCCAATCATTTTTTGAAAAACTATACACAGGGTCTCCTACTGTCTCCACTCATGATGAATACCTGTGGAAACATAAACCAAACCATTAACTTATATATGTTTATTTCAAATTTTGAACCATTACAATAAAATATAAACCTAATAAAATAAAAATGAATAACTCCTCACCTCTTTTACAAAGTCTCATAACTAGCATTTCATTGAAGCCCTTGAAGATTTAAAGGCTAATAAAATAAAAATGAATAACTCCTCATCTCTTTGACAAAGTCTTATAACTATCGTTTCACTGAAGCCCTTGAATATTTAAAGGCCACCTACATAGGCTAATAACTATCTTTTCACTGAAATTCCTTGAGGATTTAAAGGACACATACGACAAGTGATATTCTATTTAGAGTATCATCTTGGAATATCATCTTGGTAATAGCTATTGGATTGTGCCATTGATTATCGATTTATTTCCATGTCTTCCAAATGATTTAGGTCGACAGTGCCTACTAAGAGTGTCTTACGAATCCCATCCCAACCTGAGAGCTGTCTGCAAAAGCTAGGATGCCAGGGTGAACGACTTTGGATTTTATTGAGATAGAAAGAAACTTGGCACCATATAGCAATTTATATGTTTGTTCGGTTTTCTAGAATCATATTAAGTCCCCTATTTTCATTCCCTTGTCTATCTTGCATGTTGTTTTGATTTTCTTTAATCTTTCAATCCATTATTATTTGTCCATTTCACATTTGAAAGTAAAAGTAACTGTTTCATACAAAAGTGCACACAATCACACCAAATAATCAAACAAACTTGGATCATGACCTCGAGCAAAACCTTAAAAGTAACCAAATTTACTTAATAAAAACATTCTTTTTGGGACATAATTCTCATCCACAACAACTGTGGGAAGTACTTAGAATTTTCCCTAAAACTCATTGTGAGGAGTACCATGGGAACCCCAAAGTAGCTGGCCAACGAGAGGACCTTCCAAGCAAGAATAAGGTTAAACCATAGTTGTGGAGGTCAATAATAAGGGGAAAATGGTACGAAAAAGATATATGTATGTGGTTTAGGCTATGTAGAGATAGTTGAGAAATATTTTTTGTTAACAGTGACTATGGTCATTGCACTCACTATTGTTTGCTTACCCTAGAGGGTCAGCATATGTTGGGAGCAAAGAAAAAGACACCCGCAAACCCTCCTCAGAAACATTTTGCACCACAACCCTAGTAATTTGTTTTGCAACAACCCTTTTCCAATCAAGGGTGGTTACCCAACAACTAGATCCTCTCCCTTGAGGTGATGGATTTTTCGGAAACATTTATTTGAAATCGTTTTCAATAAAGCTATAGACCTGCACCAAAGGGTACACTAATGTTTATACCTCACCCATTATTGAAGAGACTACAGTCCCTTTAGGAGGACCTTTGTAGATTATATGCCCCAACATGGAGCAAATTTTGAGGATACCTAAAGCACCACTAAGGAATACCCCTCATAATACCCACAAGAAGGATTCCCATACTACAAATTGTTAATGATTTGTCACAATCACCAGCTGCCATGTCAATATTAGAAGTACTTATCGTTCCCTTCTCAATGAAAGGCACTCTTTAATTCACTAGTCGTTGTCGACCCTTCTAACGCAAACCTTATGAATTTTGATCTCGATAAGGGTGAACCAAAACTTCCCTCATCGATCACTTTTCAAGTACTAGTGATAGTAAAAAACATCATCATCCATCGATGATGGCGCATCCACATGTGTAATGTACTCTAATGTGGGGAAGTTATTGGGTTTCCTCAAGTTATCCCCATCCTCTATTTATGTTTGTGCATATGACGATATCTCGTCCCAACCATGAGGATTGTACCAAAATGTTCCCATTGATCTAGGGGAAAAAATGGTGATGATCGATGTTGAAGTCATCAATGTAGATCTTGAATAAAACATCCTCTTGGGGTGTAGTTACATGCATGCTATGAAGGTAGTCTCCTCCTTATTTTTTCATATCACAATGTTCTCATTCAATGGGAAGGTGGTCACCCTTGAGAAACTCAACTAATACAACCCACATGCATCTATTAATATTGAAAATCCCTTATCGATTATAAGAAAGGAAAACACAACACCATATGTTGATATAATCCTAGGTGTCTACAAGGATTCTAAACTCCTAGGGGCATATTCAAGACCTCCTCCTAAAATCCCCTCCACACCAGAGGGCCTCATGTGTACCATTTCCACCATAGCAAAATAATGTTCCACCTATGGTACATCACCATTAGCAACCCCATCAAGTCACGACGCTGAAAAAATATTGAACCCTTTTGTGCCACTAATTTTCCAAATTCCATTTTTGTACCCCCGATAGGAGTACAGGGAACACTAGTAATGGCCTAATTAACACTACCATGATTCATTCTATGACTCCCTATGTAGTACCTTATGCCACCCTTCCAAGAGATGGATTCAAAACCCATCGCTCATTACGAGATGATGTTGGTATAATGAGTCACCCCTATGAGTCAACCCACCAAATCCACAACCCCTGTGACTCAACCACCAATGGAATTCACCAAACCACAAAATTGGGGCATTATTCAACCCAATACAAATAGCTCCTCCAACGAAGGAACCACTCATCCCAAGTTGAACCCCCCCTCCACAACCAACCATGCCTTTGAATCCTCATCAGGGACACCTAAACTCAAAATGAATGGTTCCACCCAACAAACATTCAAAGAACTTATCATGCATAATACACCTACCATGCGGGTCACACCCCCATCCACTTTGTATGGAAAAAATGTTCACGCAACAAATTTGTGTCTTTCATTACATAAGATTAAAAAAATTCTGATACTCATCAAGCTAATACTAGGGGAACCTTAAACCCCTCGACCCCTAAGTCCAACCCTTACACACCGACAAGGCATGTTCAATTTGTCCTCTACATGGGAACTACACACACCATTTCACTTATCTCACTTAATTTTGGAATGCATTAGAAACCATTCGCCTTACTCAACACTTGGAAGAGGATATAGAAATTTTTTTGAACACAACTACTACCACTAGCATTGGCACGAGCATCTCTCCACCACCAGTTAAAATCCTACCTCACATCTTGAGCCAGGGTCATACTACTCACCCATGTCTAGCGCGTAAGCTAATGCCCCACCATAGTTTTTAATGTCCATTAACAACTACCTTCCACACCGTCTAAGAAGAACAAATTCATCTTGTGGACAACCTCATCCCCATAGGCGTGGTACTCTCAACATTTGTGGAAGAAGATGATACTTATACAGAGAGTAGTGATGACGAACAACTCCCTGTGGTATTCCTTTCACGGGGGTATTAAATTTTGAATGCCATTTAGATCTTCAAGAAGATAGTTCTAATAATGTTTGGAGTAAATGGAGAATGAAGATACAAACTGAACAAAGGAAACCACATAGTTCACAGACAAGTATTGCTCAGGAATTTACAGTATCATTCACAATAATAAAATCTGATCTTACAATATTTTACATAGGAAAATAATTCGAATGCATGAAATGCAATTCAAATATATCCACTAGATTTGAATGTAGCTAACCGACCATCTAACTCATGGTGTCTCAATTAATGTTAGAGTCCAACAAATCAACTCACATATGTCCAACAACTCAAAAAATTAGTGACAGCTAGTTAACTCAGTGCAACTGAGTGTGGTAGGTGGGAAAAGGAGCCTACTCCACATGCAATCATGCATTATCCATGCAAATCTTGCTCTAGCTAACTCATTGTGAACTAACTAAAAGTAACTGGGGGCTAATCGAGACTAACTAGTACTAACTCCAACTAACTGAAGTATGTTGTTGTCGTGACTCCCAGTGGCTCCTAAGATGTAGGGATTGGTCTATGAGGTGCCCAAACTAATGCATGCACATGAAGTAAGTGGAATTTAAACTGTAGCAGTGTTCCCCACACTACAGTGACTGGTACATGTGGCCCCATTAGACCAAGTGGACCCAATGGTACTAGTGGACCCAAACAATTAATTAATTAAGGTTCCTAAGTTACTCTAAATAATCTAATAGACAGTATGGTCAAGGGAGGATTAATAATCCTAACAGAAGGAACCAACCCCCATATGAGATACCCAAACTACCTGAACCACCACAGGAATCGATTATTCCTCCTCCTCCTCCCACTCATCATGATGATATTTTCTTCCTTGATAGTGTTAATATTTCATCAAATCTTGGATCCATATAAATGGAAAAAAACCTCCCTCGTATCACCACTACCACGAGTATTGATTTATCCTCAAAAGACTCATTCTGTTCTGACAAGGACATGCTTAAAGAATTTATCTTTCCCACAGATGGGGCTATTATGGAGGCCATCAATATTGATAGACCCCCCTGGAATAGTCTTATCATAATTCTTCCTTCACATCATCTTCAATGATATCCCAATAGTATGTTATTGAATCCAAAGACTTCTTGCCACCAAAGCATGTATATTGGTTCAAGAACCCCGTTACTTCCCCTCATTCTTTCGAAGAGGGTAGCTTGTCTAACATCTCCCTTACTATTTAAATAGACATCCTTACTACCCATGGGGTGGTTGAAAACATTTCCAATGGTGCATCATGTTCCCCATAAAATATTACAGACTTTACCACCCTCTTCCAATAATTTTGGGATGTCTTTGCATGGTAATATGTTGAAATTCTCGAACTTGACCTATAAATTGTCAAACACCACATCGACACATGGAATGACACCATCCTGATTTCACAAAAGAAATGACTAGTGAACCCTTCTAAGGTACCCTCCATCAAATATGAGATTAAGAAACTCTTACATGATGGATTCATTTATCCTATTGCTTACACCTCATGGGTGTCTAACCCAATCCCCGTGAACAAATATCAAGCAGACCCATTTGGGTATGTACTCACTTTCATGATCTCAACCCTGCATGTCCCAAACACAATTTTCCTACCCAATTCATCATCCATATTATAAATTCTTGCACTGACAGCAAGATGCTATCCTTTATTTATGGTTTTTTTGGTTACAACCAAATACGAATCCTCTCCTGGGATCAGTGCAAAACTAGATTCACCACCCCATGGCAGACCTTTGCCTACAAAGTCATGATTTTTTGTCTAAAAATGTAGGTTCCACCTTCTAGCAAACAATGGCATATGTTTTTAGTGACCTCGGAGAGATAATTTTATCCTTCCTAGATGACCTCACAACTAAGTCAAATAAAAGATTAAATCACCTCCAAGATCTATGAACCATCTTTACATGATGTCACAAATACAATATCCTCCTAAACACCCTCAAGTGTATCTTCTACATCATTGCAGGACACCTATTAGGGTTCATTTTTTCACAACCTGGAATCACCATGGACTCCTTAGAGTTTAAGCTAGCATGGACTTACAACCTCCACGAACATGACACTAGTTGCATAGCATACAAAGAAAATCCAACTTCCTCCATTGTTTTGTCCTAGATTACACCACATCGGCCCATATATATTTTTGGCTACTTAAAAAAATCATCCCTTTCAAGTGGGATGACCATGCCCAAAGCTCTTTCTAAGCACTAAAATAAGAACTAGCCTCCACACCATTGATTTCCCCACCTAATTTCAATAAAGATCTCACTCTTTATGTAACATCCTCTGTTTGTAATTTTTCTAGCGTTCTGGTTGAACCAGCTGATGATAATACTAAACATGTCATTGTAGCAGTCAACTACTTCACCAAATGGGCGGAATCCATGCGTAACATTGACTGCAAATCCACGACTATTACATAATTCTTCTTTAACCATGTCATAACAGGACTTGGTGTACCAAACCAGTTACTATCAGACAATGGAAAACACTTCAAGGATCAAACTTTCAAAGAGTTATATCACCTACTAGGATTTAAACATGAATTCTCTACCCGATACTATCCTCAATCCAATGGCAAAGTAGAGTTAGTCAACAAAGTTGTCAAAACTATGGTACAACACACAGACGATAAGAATTGGTATGCTTTTCTTATTTCATTCAACTTTTTTTTAATATGTGTTGAATTTCTTTTGCTTGCTTATTTTGGTATCCTTCATACTTCTATAAAAATATGTTTCATTTTCTAGAATTGGCTAATATGGTAGCTTATGCTTTGCAACACCCAGTCTGAAATCTTTTGCTTTCATGTATTTTTATATTGTCACTGACAGATTGTTTTATGAATGGAAAGGTTTGCTTACCTTATTTGACTTTTACTTTGCTTGATTTCATATAATGATATTTTTATCATATATTCAGGAATGCTAAGAGATATTCCATAAATTGGTTTAATTAATTGGTATCACATCCATCATAGAGGTAGTCCACTCTCTCTGGTAATATGAATGGATATGATAGATAGGGAAAATTGTACATAGCTCTCAGGAATTAGTTTAGCATAAATACTAGTTACTAGTAAGTTGTAATAGTAATAATTATGTAGTTTGTAGATTGCTATCTATCATAAATTTGTTTGAATATCATCTTTTTCAAGCAATAACAACTTCTTAAAGGGTGCTAGCTCAACTATAAAGTGCCTGCCTAATTATAAGAAGGAGGTTGGTGGTTCGATTCCTCCATGCCCTATCATAAATATGTGAGTGAAAAAATAACTAAATTCACATATATATGACTATTAGTAGATAATTTCCTGTATCTTAGTCATATTTAGCTTAGTCATTAATATGTTATCATCTAGTAGTTTATTTAGTCGTATATTTGGTCATTAATTGTTGCAATCAATGACTAAATCCGTGACTAAATCAATGACTAAATCATTGACTATCAATGACTAAATCATTGAATATCAATGAATAAATCATTAGATATCAATGACTAAATCAATGCTAATAAGTCATGATATTAATGACTAAGTGAAATATGACTAGCTATAAGATAGTGGAAATTAGCTACTATTAGTCCCCGACTCAAACATAGTCATTTATAACCTGATTTTAGTCATTTTTTTAGTCATTAATTTCGCATTTTGTACTAGTGGAACAAGTCTAATTGGAACCACATGCTCTTCCCCTTCCTTTGGGAATACAAAACATTGGTCAAAACTACTACTGGGTTCACACCATTTCAATTATTCCATGGAGCCGAATTCATTCTCCCTATTAAGTGTCAAATTCCTAGTCTCTAATGAATTGTTGAGTTATTCCCTGATAATCTAGCTCTAGAACAAGTTCACCTTGGAACACGTACATGAGGAAAAACATGATTTTCTATAACAAAATGAAACAATGGAGATTCAATCAAAATCCCAATATGACTGTCATGCCTACCCATATACCTTTAGAAAGGGTGATTTTTTCCTCATATATTCCAAACTAGGCCCAGTCAAGTTAGTACCTAAGTGGACCAGTCCCTTTTCCATCTAGTGATGTCTCCCGAATGTGGCATATGTTTTTCAAGAATTGAAAGGTATAACACAACAATCTATTCAATGGGATGTATTTGAAATTTTATATCAATGCAACAAGCACCCCCTAGGTGCACCATCTTTTGAGTTATTACTTTTACATTGTACATACCTTTGTATTACCCTTTACAAGACTTGGGTATATGTGTCATGTTGGTAGGGTCATACTCAAAACACCCACATAAACCACCATCGACAAAAATGAAATCCTCTACTCTCACATATTATCACGAAACTTGTCTCTTGGCATCACTATTTCCATCAAATAACCATAACCGTGACACCATCTTATGTCCATCAATTTTTTTGGTTTTGATGTGCCATCAACATCATACCTAAGGACCGATATGTCCATCCCCATGGGTTTATTCCCTCAACAAATCTTCATCATAATCAACACCCATTATGTTAATCCCCCCACAAGCCCAAGGAATTTGTACCCCACCAAAGTAACCTTCCTGAAGCCAACTATTCTATAGTTGTGAAATTACTCCCTTACCTCAAGCAATTCCAAATAATCAAATTACTCAGTGCTAGTGAAAAAGAAGATTTCACCATGGCCTTAACATCCCCCATAAGGATTTATCCCATCTACAAGTCGCCTTCATATCATTACCTTCGCTAGCACCACAATGGGGCTTCGTCCCCAAGAGCCCACCATTTCTATTCAAATATTCACGCATGAACATTCTCCATGGAATTGATTCATGGGGATCCCATATTCGTGTTTGGAAACCACCCCCTCACTTCATCTTGGAAAAGTCTCCCCAATTCACTCAAAGCCATGGGAAAACCGCCCATCATAAATTTGACTCCTCGATTCACCAAAATTTGTGGGAGTCCCACCCCATTATCAAATTGGTCCCCAAATATGCCCAAAACCATGGGGACCCCACCAATTATTTTTAGGTATGAATAGCTCTCAGTTCCACTTACACATGGGAACCAATAAATTATTTTGGCAACAATCCCCTGGTCTCCTTTGCTCAATGACATGGAACTCTTTTGGTACCTCATAGTCATGTCTTTTTAGTCCTTCCGTACAACTACCCCTGTGGGATTCTTTAGATTTTGAGTAGTTTTTGTTCTTCAGCACTATTTATACTGGTTCCAGGTCCATGTGTTCTTGCATGTTTTGAGGCCACCCTCCTCCATGACAATAGAATTTTACGAGCGATCCCTCGGTATCTTCATTTTGTAGCCATTCTAGCACCCTTTTCACAACCATGGGGATGCCCACCTTGTTTGTATAAAAAAAACATGGGAAACATTTCCTATTTGGAAGGTCACTCTTGTCCACATAGTTCGAAGGACCAAAAGAGAAATCACACAAGAAACGATGATGCATTATCATATCTACAATACCGGCCTCCAAACCTCATACACGAGGGGGCATATGTTATCACAAAAAACTCACACCTGTGACAATTTCATGATTCACGCAATAAAGTGTAACCAACATACAAAATACATAAGAAGTAACTTCTTGACATTTCTGATAATTCATCTCCCAAATGGTGCTCCTCAACTTTTTTTGTTTTTCATAAGCGTGGAAAATTTTCATATTCTCATTCCCACATTTTAGACATGAGACCTATATTTTTAGTCTTTGCATTCTTCTTGTTACACTAATAGTTTCTTTCTCTTATTTTCTATTTGATAAAGAATTTTGGTTGAGTCATTTGTTAAGAAACCCCATACTTCTAGTTCATATATGGCTTGTAGGGATTCTTCTAATTTATCATGGTCTTGTTCATCCCGGTCCTTATTTTTATGAGTCCATTTGATAGTCTCCTCGTTCAAATTTTTCAGATTATTGGAAAACTGAATTGGGGTTAATAACTTGGTTCTAGATTTTTCCAAACCGTTTTTAGAAGATCCTTAAAATATTCATCCTTTATCCAACATGAATTGAACTTAAAATGAATGGGGGGTTTCTTCCCAGACCCCTTGATTTCCAGGACAAGTGGGTTGTGATCAAATTCACCCCGACTTTATACCCATTGTCTCACACCGTTAAACTTATCAACTAACTAAGAAATTACCAAGAACCTGTCCATTATTTTATAGATACAATCGTCGCTAGATCTCAAATTCCTCCATCTTGGAAGAAGATTGATAGGATATATATTTGATAGGATTTTTATATTCTAGATGATGTAGAAAATAGTCTTCTAATGGATTGAGATTGTCCTTCGGGCCCCATACCTCATATACACCCAAATTAAAGTTAAGATCTTCCCCGAAAATGAGATTAGGGAAATTTATGAAAGATTTGGATAATAAGCCATCCTAGAAGGTCTTCATATTTTCGTATCTAGTGTGAGAAATCCTAGAAATTTGTGAGTTGGTGCTCACACAAGGTTGGTTCCTCCATCCAGTTGGTTCTCGGAAATACAGGGAGCCATTGCTTCCCATGAATGTAATCACTACACGAATTAACAAATTTTGTGGTTTTCTCCCATTTGGGTTTCCACGCAAAATCTCCAGTGCATTGTGTATGTTTTGAATAGTATTGTATGTTACGATTTCATATGCTAAGGTAGATATAATTAGTTGTTAATCCAAATTCACAATAGTAGCATATGCAGAATCACTGAAAGAAACACAATCACAATATAAACATAGTGTTTATCATGGGAAACCCTCAAGGGAAAGAAAACCCTGCAAAAGTTCCTGTGTATAAGATGTATAAGATAAAACCCCAAAATAGGTATTGGCATCCTCTCTCTCTCTCCTATACGCTACACAAGTGAGTGAGTCTACATTATAATGAGGAACACAACTCCTCTATTTATACACTTTAAGTCACTTGACTTTTACCCTAACAAGTCAACCCCACTAAACTCACTAGGCCGAATTCACCTAAGAAGACTCAAAACAGTATTATATTCATTGGGGTACTCTCGACCCAAATTACAATGGAGGATTTACCTCATGGCTCTATGATGACCAATTACAATAATAATATCCCAACAGATGAATAATAACATCTCCCTTGGGGTAGAATTATAAAATACCTTGTCGATCGTCTCGTTCGCTACTTGCGCGTCATGAGAGCTAGGGTTTTACTGCATGCGATGTCCAGCAGCCACCATGGCTGCTCCTAGGGGAGGGGATTCCCCTCCCTCCCTGCCTATCTCTGCTGAGGAAGCCTTTAGGAGGCTCTTAGCGCCTGCCGGGAAGAAACCAGTGGCCCCATCTATTCCGAAATTCATTAAGAAGCTAGACGCAATGCCTGAAATCGCCTTGCCAGAAGAAAAACCCATTAAGATTGCTCTGGCTTTGGCGCAACGTGGTCTGGTCGGGTAGTTCATGGGTTTATGGCCATCCACCAGAACCACTGATGATTGGATTCAATGAAACTAGAGGCCTCACCTGAAGAACAGTGTGACCTGCTATCCAGTGGGCAGAGGCTTCTATATTTTTGAATTCATCTCCAAAGATGACCGAGATATAATTTTATGAAATGGACCTTACTTCATGGGCTCTCAGGGCCTGTATCTCAACCGCTAGACCCGAGATTTTGACCCGAATGTTGCTGCCCCAAAGGAGGTCCCTGTTTGGGTTCGTCTCCCAAATCTTCCAGTGCACTGCTGGAACTCTGAATCTCTGGAAAAAATAGGGAATGGTCTTGGCCGCTACATTGACAAGGTAGACCCCAAGGGACAATACTCCTGTGCAAAAATATGTGTTGAGGTGGACCTTGAGGCTGGTCTTCCAAAAGCAATCAAGATCTTTGTGGGTTCCTGGCAGCACTATCAACAGTTGGATTATGAGCAGCTGCCCTTCAAATGCAGACACTGCCATAAGCATGGACATTTTCAAAGAAACTATCCCAAAAATCAACAAGGGGAAGAAACAGAAGGATGACAAAGAGTCAAGAAAGGGAAAGCAGCCCCGAAAGCTCAAGAGAAAAGACCAGGAACCAGTTTGCAAGCCCATAACCCTAATCTGGGTAGTAAGGGGCCATCCTCAGAAGGAACCAATCTTGTTCAGGTGTGAAACTCCAAATCGGCAACCCATCCTCACCCCTATGCTGTTGAAGGAACTCCAGCAGTAGTAAGAAATAGCTTTGGACCTTCTTTGGCAGAACCCATTGATTTGGGAGAAATCCCCTAGCAGCCTATCTCAGAAATCCTTGCCGTCATCTATGATGACATCCCCCTTCTCGCCTCTGATCCTAATAGACCCCCCTTCACCCCTGTGGGAGAGAATTCAAAGATCATCGTCCAGGAGGAGGATCCATCTAACCTAGACTCTGACCAAGGCGGTTACTCTGATGAAGGAGCCTCGAAATCCAGCAGCTCACATGCAACACCCCTGAGATCCACCAGAGGATGAAAATCAAAGAAAAAACACAGAGAAGAGAAGTCCTTTCGGGATGTAGCCAAAGGAACTCAGAAAACTCTAACAAACATGATCAACACTATATTGAAGCAAGGCTAGGCCTCCAAAGGGACCTCCCTCCCCCAAGAAAGTTTAAATGCGATAAGTCTCCTGGAATTGCAAAGGTTTAGGCTCCAAAACGAAAGAAGAAGCACTGAAAGACATCATCATAATAAACAAGCCGGATATTCTGCTAATTCAAGAGACAAAAATGGATGATTCAATCCTCTATCAAGCAGGACACTCCTTCTGGGAAAGCAATAAGTTCAAATGGGGCCTCAGGAGGAATAGCCACTTTCTAGGACTCTGCCAAATTTGAGCTGGCTAATGAAGAAAGTAGCGATCATTGGGTTTTCACTAATTTTCTCCACTGGGACTCTGGTCAGCAAGTAAGTCTCTTCAATATGTATGTTCCTACTCTCTATTATGAAAAATGCAAATGTTGGGATTCCATTGACACGTTTCTAAGCTTGCACAATCCTAGAAACATCATCATTGTAGGAGATCTCAACGTCACCCTGGCCGCTGAAGAGAAGAAAGGTGGTTCTCCAGTAAGGGATCAAGCTATAGAATGGGTTGAGGACATTATCCTCAACTGGGACCTAATGGATATAAAGCCTCCCACAGGAAAATTTACCTAGACCAACAAAAGGATGGGTCCTGGGTATATTGCAGCCCTCCTTGATAGATTCCTCATTCAATCTGATTTCCTCATATCCGGATTTCTGGCTTCCTCTAAAATTCTCCCCAACTGCACCTCTGACCACAAACTGATCTTGCTGGAGCTCTCCTCTAATGCCAATCTTGGCCCTATCCCTTTCCGCTTTAGCCGGCTCTGGCTGCTCCAAGAGAATTTCCAGCAAGTAGTCTTAAATTCCTGGTCTACCCCAATCCCTGGATCCCCTTTCTTCTCTTGGGAGAAAAAACTTAAGAGACTTAAGTCAGATCTAAAGGATTGGGCTAAGCATATATCCTCCCCTACTTCTTGTAGAATCATAGCCCAAAAATCCCTAGAAAATCACCAGCAAGCTATGGACATCCTTCCCATCTCCAAAAGCACTCTCTCCAAAGAATCGGAGCTTCAAAAGTCCTACTTTCAAGCTTGTAGAGTTGAAGAGGAATTCTGGCGTCAAAAATCAAAAAGTTTGTGGTTAGAGAGCGGTGAAAAAAACACCAACTATTTCCACAAACAAGCAGAAGCTCGTAAAAGTTTCAAAGCAGTAACTGAAATCAACTTTCAAGGTTCTCGGATAAAAGATTTTGAAGAAATAAAGAAAGAAACCTTCCTTACCTTCAAATATCTCTTTACTACTCCAGATGAAGACCCTTAAAACCCTCTGGACCACCCCTTTGACCTCATTCCTCCCTTGATTCAAGAGGCATATAACCATCTTCTTACTGCCCCCATCTCCTTAAAAGAACTAAAGAGAGCACTGTTCCGAATGAAGCCTGATAGCGCCCCTGGCCCTGGTGGATTTACAGCCAGATTCTACACAAGTTGTTGGGATATTATTAAATTGGACCTGTTAAGGATGGTGAGGCACTCTCAAACCACCTGCAAGATTGGGGGAAGCACTAATTCTTCCTTTTTAACTTTAATTCCGAAAGAAAAGGGAGCCACTTCCTTCTCCAGATTTTGCCCAATCTCCCTCTGCAACCTAAGTTACAAGATAATAAAAAAAATAATCGCTAATAGGCTTAAAAAAATTCTCCCCAGAATCATCCCGGAGAATCAAGGGGGGTTCATTAAAGGGAGAAAGATTCAAGATAATATCCTCCTGGTTCAAGAGGCTATCCACTCAAGCTTCCTGAATAAAGAAGAAGGAATGGTGATAAAGCTTGATCTCACCAAGGCTTTTGACAGGGTCAGACACGATTTCCTCTTCTTAGTCATGAAGAAACTTGGTTTCCCGCCTCAATTTATCAATTGGGTGCAAGGCTATATTAGCTCCCCGTGGATAGCTCCCCTAGTTAATGGCAAATCCACTAACTTTTTCCAAGCTTCCATAGGGCTCCGACAGGGCTGTCCATTATCGCCCCTCCTCTATGCCATTCAATCCTTCGTCCTAAGCTTTCAATTAATTTCCAGTAAGCAGAAGAACCTGCTCTCAGGACTCTGGTTGGCCCAAAAGGTAAAAGACATCAACCATGCTCAATTCACGGATGACACGATCCTTTTAGGTGGAGCTAGCATCTTCTCAGCAAAATAATTTAAGAAAGAGCTTGAAGCTTATAAGCTGGTCTCAGGAAGCAAAATCAATCTTCAGAAGAGTAAGATATATGGTTGGAATTGCTCAGTAAAGGAACTTGGGGAGATAGCCAGAATTCTAGGCATGGAAGTTATGCATGACTGGGACTCCTTCATCTACTTAGGCGTTCCAATATTTAAAAAGAACGTGAGAGCAACTCAATGGTCTCCCATCATTAACAAATTTAAGAACCGAATCCAAAATTGGGGCTCCAACTGGTCAAATCTTGCAGGTAAAACAGTGCTGCTCAAATCAGTGCTAATGAGTATTCCGATTTATCAAATCTCCATGCTGCTCACTCCGGTCTCTATCTTGAAACAAATGGAGACGCTGATAAGAAATTTCCTTTGGGAAGGAGGAAAAGGGAACCTCCATCGAATCCATCTGGTTAGCTGGAATAACATCCAAATGCCTTATAAGGAGGGAGGCCTTCAAGTCAGAGATTTGGCAAGACAAAACCTGGCCATGGGGGCCAAAATTCTTTGGAATCTTGTTTCTGGAAAAGAAAGTTGGAGCAAAAAGGTTCTAAGGAGGAAATACTTCCCAGGAAAAATACTAAGATGTCTGGATAGCCCAACTCCTCGCAAGAAAGGCTCACCCATCTACGAGCTCTGTCTTAATGTCCTTCATCACTTTAAAGCTAATCTCCATTGGATCCCTGGAAATGGGAAGGAAATTAAGCTATGGGAAGATTCCATCATGGGAGATCAACCCCTGGGACAAAATACTGGAATCAGTAATATCAAGGCCTAGGTGCATGATAATAACATAGAAACTCTTTGGGATATCTCAAGTTGGGAGGAAGAAGGAGACTGCATATGGAAGGATTGGCATTTTGACAATCTCCCACACTGGCTAAATGAAGAAAAGGACTTTTTAATTCAATTTGTCCAAGGGAAAGCACCCATAGCCAAGCACAGCAAAGACAAAAGAGGATGGGGCCAGTGTTCAGGCAGATACACAGCCGCAGAAGGATACAAATCCTTCCTCTCTGTGCCTTACGCTGCCCCAAACCCAGCAAGTGGAATTTTATCTGGACCCATCCATTTGTTCCAAAGATTGACTTCTTCTGTTGGACAACTGCTCATAAACGTATTCTGATAGGGGACAATTTAAAGAAAATAGGAATGGAAGGACCATCAAGATGCCCTCTATGCTGCTCAGAGGAAGAGACAATGAACCATCTCCTGATAACCTGTCCCTTTTCCCAAGATATCTGGAAAGAGGTCCTCCTCCTGAATCTAGAGGATCTCGCTATCCCTTCTTCTATTTCTGACATGTTTGCCTCCTGGGCCAGCATCTCTCCCTTTTATCTCCATAAAAAAAACCTTCTTAAATCAATCTGGATGTGGGCCCCTAAAGTAATTTGCTGGAAGAGGGCCCCTAAAGTAATTTGCTGGAAGATCTGGCTGGAACGTAATAGCCGAGTTTTCAGGGATGAGGAAAACTCAAGCGTCAAGATTACAATCAAGTGCAAGGCCCTCCTGGGGGAATTGTCGGAAGCTAAGAGCCAGCTCAAGAACTCCAGAGATCTGGATCCCCCAGAGGAAAGATGGCTGTCTCAGTTCCATTGTCCTGATCCTATTCCCAATGCTTCCATTGCCAGCCATGCCAACTGGGAAATCCGTCTAGAAGAAAATGATTTCCTAATTTGGAGATCCAAACTAAAGAAAAGCTTCCTATTTTTCGATGGAGCCTCAAAGGGCAACCCAGGGCTAGCAGGAAGAGGAGGGGTCCTCCTTTCAGATGAGAATTCTATCTTAGCCACCTATGCCTGGGGGTTAGGAACAATGTCCAACAATAAGGCAGAGGCGCTGGCTTTATGGCAAGGCCTCAAGCAAGCCCAAGAAAGAAACTTAGACTCGCTAGTGGTGTTTGGAGACTCGAAATTGATCATACAAGCCTTGAAGAACAAATGTTTGCCAACCAACATCTATTTAATTTCAATCCTCAAAAAATCCTCTTATCAGTCTCAAAATTCAAGGAAATCTCTTTCTTCCACGTACTGCGTGGTCTCAATAAGCAGGCAGACCTGGAGGCCAATAAGGATGCATTGTTACATAGAAGCATCCTGGTCGTCAATGAAAGTGATTATTATTGCAATATTCCCTAACTCTTTTCAAAATCGGCGTGGGAAGCGCATTTGGGAGGTCCTCGATCTATTAAGTCAATTCGATTTTTTCTCTGGGACAGCTTTGAGTGCTCTGGAGACTTCTACAGGTTTCTGGAGGCCGTGGATAAGCACAAGGATTCCCCCAATGTTGAAGAAGTCCACCAGCATTGGAAAGAACTCTCCAGTGATCAATGATCTCTCAAGAACGATCTTCAAAATTCAATTGGAGGGGTGGACCACATCCATGTTGTTGTCTACTCACACTTCTAAGAGGCTTCCAATTTTACAGGAGACTCTGGGAAGCGATTCTCTACATTGGATACAACAGCTAACAAGATCATGGAGAAGTTTAATGTCAAATAGAGATATCCCCCATTCTCCTCATCCCCTTAAGCTTTGCTTTCTGATCTCTCATGCTATAATCTTCGTTTTCAGAATTTTTGAGCCGTTCAGCTATGTAAGCCACTATGGAACTCATGAGATTGTCAATCTGTTCATGAATCATGACAGCAAAAGTCCAGCTATCACTGTAATCTATCACCCGGTGGCTTCTTCACTGGCCTTCAATTAATCCTCCCCTATGTTATGGTCTAAAAAAAAAAAAAAACATCTCCCTTGGGGTAGATCAGTAAAATACATTTAGAAAATCCTTTGAAATTACAATATTTCAACATTGTCAATGGTTAATGTTATATGATATGTTTAATGTTTTGAAATGGTAAATTGTGCAAAATACGGATTCATCCCCCTCTCAGTATTTTCAACAAACCCTACATTATGGTGAATGATTTATCTCCCTTAGAGAGTGAGTAGACAAGTCTTTTGGGGAGAGGTAATATTAATACACACTATTACACCATTTGGATCATGCTTCAAGGTCCCTGGTTTGACCTTCTATAGAAAGTGTAGGCATATCCACAACAACAACAATGTCTTTAATTTTCTTGGGAGTCTTCTCGCACTACACTACTACACCAAGTTTTTAACTCTAAGACATTGGAGACCAAAGTTTTTTGTTTCCATTAGGATTGTGACCTCTTTGTCGTCTATCTTAGGTGATACACTATCATCTCCTAAATAGTATCCATTCTAGTTACCTTCTAGTTATTATACTTTAATAGTAAAAATCCTTATCCCCTGCATAGGATCATTCAAATAATCAAGGAGATGAAAGTCTTTAGGCTCCTCGACCAATATTGCAATCCTTCATCAATATTTTAAAAGTTTCTATACAAAAAAATGGAACATACTTGATCCCATTGGGAATTCCTCAATCAATTATTTATGACTTATAATACAATCTTTTAAACTAAATCCAACCATGAAAGAAAAATTGAATTGATCCTATAAAATTATTAATTACGTCGATAGACGTTTTTATTTTAGATTTGGGGTGGACTACAACCTACGTCTTTTCATCCACGAACAATGATGAGACAAATGTGCTGTTGAGATTGATTCTATGGCAGTCGTTCAACATTCGAAAAAAACATTTATAAAAAAATGAATATAAAAAATAACTGGTAGTTAGTTGACGAATGGATAACTTGTAGCAATGAATGGATAATTCATAGGTGATGAATGGATAACCAACCGTTAATGGAAGATAACTAGAAGAATGTGAGATAAAAAGAAAAATAATATAAAATATAACTCATAGTTGATAAATGGATAAAGTGATAACATGTAGCTAGGCATGGAAAAGAAAATTCCAAAGAGTCTTCCATTCCTTAAGTATGTCCCTATGGACATGATCCAACCACAAACTACTCTGTCGGTGTGTTAGTAATCATTAAATCCTATATCACCTATGAAAAATCTTTGGAATTTGCAAGGTTGGAAAAAAATAAGGAACATTTTCTTACATAAAATAAAAAAGATTATATGAAGTTTGTCTCTATAGTCAAGTTAAGAGATAGTTATGGAATAGAATAGTTTGGAATTTTTTTTATTCCTCATATTATTCTAGTTAAACTGGTTCAACTCTGAGTTATCCATGGCTAGCTACATGTTATCACATACACTCTTCGTGTTATCAATTTATCAACTATCAATTATCTTTTATATTCCTTTTCATTTTATCTCACATTCTTCTAGTTATTTTCCATAAAGTGTTGGTTATCCTTGCTACCAGTTATTTTTTATATTCATTTTTTTATAATTGTTTATTTTGAATTTACATTTGTCTCATCTTATCCCTAAATCTTATCCCTAAACGAGTGTTCCTAAAAAACATAATAATTATAGATAAACAAATTTATTAATATTAAAAAAATACTAATACTAAAAAAAATATTGTAACAATCGTTTATTTACTTCCTAGTTAAATAAATTATAATTAAAATAATTAAAAAAAAAATTGACATTAAGCTTCTCACTTTCATCCAGTTTAAGAATACCATTTTCTTAATTTACCTCAAATTATAAAATATAAACAAAACAACTTAACTTATATATTTAAACTTGTATATTTATTTCAAATTTAAAATCATTACCATAAATATAAACCTAATAAAATAAAAATGTTTACCTTGAAAGGGGATCAACAAAAGGGTTTTTGAAAGTAATTACCAATATCTAGTGAAATTAGGGGTATTATGTAATATCTTATGAGCAAAGGAGCTATGACATGATTTCACTAAGTCAAGACATCACGAGGTTGTGATAGTTACACATTACTAGATATTTATTATTTGTTAAAATTCCAATTTTTGCACATTTCATAGATCCAATTTAGTTTTTGAAAAACCAAAAAGCCTTGTTATAATTGTGTTCCGTCTTCACAAGGGAAGTCTTAAAATTTGGATCTTTGCATATTCCATAGATTCAATTTGGTTTTCCAAAAACTAAAAAAACTTGTTGTAATTGTTGTTTCCTTATCATAAATAAAGTGGTTGTGTTAGTTACACATTACTAGATTTTACTATTAGTTAAAATTTCAATTTTTACACATTCCATAAATTCAATTTAGTTTATGGAAAAAAAATAAACTTTACTATAATTGCTTAGATCTCGAATGTTCTTGCACCATTTTTCATTTTGAAACCTTAATTCATCCCATTATCTTCCATAATTAGGTCTTCCAAATTAATTACATAATGGAAAGCATGTCTTAGGAATTCCAAGTTAATGGCATCCAACTAATTAATGTAACTAATAGAAATGGCAAACATGGCTTTAAACTTGGAATGGATTATTATTCCTTTATTCCGGCNTCTTAGGAATTCCAAGTTAATGGCATCCAACTAATTAATGTAACTAATAGAAATGGCAAACATGGCTTTAAACTTGGAATGGATTATTATTCCTTTATTGCTAAACTAATAATCTATAATAGAGTCCCCATGGCATGTTTACCCATAATAAAGATCTTCAAAATAATCTCAATCCTTTTTTTAATTTAGAAATAGATTTTGATTTTGCAATAAAGGAAGTATAATATATTGTTATTGTATCAATAAGGTGCATTTCTACAACTGAGGTGGGAGAGAAGTGTCTATTTATAATGTGTTGTTGAATTGTTGGGTACAGAAGATGCATTTCTATATCCTTGGTTGGGGACAAGTGTTCGTCTATCCCATAAAATAAAAATAAAACTAAAAATAAATAAAAATGCATGAATCAATGTGTTGTTGAATTATCCTAGAGTGGGGCCTACATGGGGAGAAGTGCCCCTGTGTCTTATAATTTAAAAAAAAAACGCATACATCAATGTGTTATAGCATAGTAGAGAAAGGGATGTGTGTAATACTTTGGTGGTGAAAGGTTTGTATATTTGATTTTTCTCTATGCTTTATAGAACCATAATTAAATAGGTCTATACTAGTATATCTTTAATATTGTTATCTTTATTATTAAGTTTAATGTTGTTATGTTTATTAAATATTTAATTAAATTCGCTAACAATAAAGTTTCTTTTTATTATTAAATTTAATATTTCATTTTCTTATATCAAATTATTATTGCAGGGTTGAAAGAAGCCTTAAAACACCTTTTTATTTTCATTGTTATATATAACATTAAAAAAAATACAAAGATATAATATCTTCATTAAAATAATAACTTAAAAAAACTTTAATATAAGGCTTATTTAAAAAAAAACTTATGCCCAGTCCTATTTTAGGACTAACTTTGACATCAAAAAGTTTATAAGAGCCTTTGAACTAAGTTTATAAGAGCCTTTGAACTTTTAAATTTAGATATGTTGCCTATCCATACGACTTCACGAGGGTATTAAACTACTTATACTTAAGTATGAATAAAAGTATATTAAAATTGTATTTATAGAGTTAAAATGAAAGACCTTCATGTTTTGGATAGATTGTTTACATGGGAAAATAAAACTACTTTATAGCCATATTTAAAATCCATTTATTGTGATAGTAAACCCATTTATTGTGATAGTGCTTTCACTCAATATGGATGTACTTATTTATTGTGATAGTGCTTTTACTCAATATGGATTTTTCATTTATGTTTGATATAACCAAGTTGTTGGTAGATACCTATACACCATTGTTAAAAAAAATGTTCCACTGAGTTAAATTCTTTGAAGACATAGTATAATTATTATGTTGTATTTGTCATTAATCCAAATTATTACCATGAAAGAACCTTTAAAAACCAATAAAATTTCTCATCCTTTATTTACTACTAATTTAATTAACTTTAAATCCAAATAACATTTCTCATCCTTTAAACCTAAATAACATTTTCCATTATTTATTTACTACTAGTGTGATTAATAACTTTGCACCCAAAAGTTTAAGAAAATTGTTGATACCTCCTCCTTTAAATCAAACTTTAAATTTGAGAAAATGTGCTCAAGTAAAATGAAGGATACTACCTATCCCAAGTAAAGTAGGAGTGCTTTAATTAACATCATAACAAAATATCCGCAAATAGATAATGGGCTCATGCACAATCATGGACTCCTTTAAAGGCACTTTAGATACTAGATGACACTAAAAAACATGGAAGCTCTAACTTTATGTGACAATTAGAGGCACTTCCCTAATCGATTTGAAGATGAAGTAAAAAGACAAAAGTTAGGTAGGTGAATAATATTTCATAATATATAACTTTTATATATATAAAATGTAGGAATATAATCCGTCAGGATTATATATTGTAAATAAATAAATAAATAGTTATGTAGGAAGCTGAACAGTTACATAGGAAGGTGAAAAGGTTGATGAAGATCAACCATCACATGTAATATATAAATGTATGCATTAGCCATGAATGGAATTGAATCAGGAGTTATTACCTACCAGTGGTATCAGAGCTTGGCTATTTGCCATAACTCCCGCCTGCTGCATTTCAGTCCTGGCATTCTGCTTGCCAGTCCATTGCTAGACTTCCTGCTCCGTCAGTCTGCCATTTGCATGAATTTATCTTTGCCAGCCTGTGCGCAGTCATTTGTATGCGTTATTCTCTTCTCATTTGCCTCATTTTCCAGACTGCTCTCTTCTCAACCCTAATTTCTTGAGCTGAATGAGTCGCCCTCCTCCTCTTGCATATTGTTGTTGCTGCGAGTTCTTTGAGGACCGTTTGCAAAATTTCTCATACTCTGTGAAGACTGGTGTGTTTGACATTATCAGAGCTATGATTTCATGAGGGATTTTATAATTTGAAGACTATAGTATTGGAGAAATAATACTGCGTGTGATTGCGTTGATATCTCTTGATATCTGCGTTGATATCTTGTGCTGCGACCTACGAATTCCTTATGAAGGCTGACTGATATACTGTGGGTATTGAAGACTAATATATATCCTATATATATATCCTACATATATTGAGCATGGACTGTGTGTATTGAAGACTGATATATATCCTACATATATATCCTACATATATTGAGCGTGGACTGCATCCTGCGTTGGAGATAGCCTGCGTTGGAGATAGCTGCGTTGAGCTAGCTGCCTGCCTACGTTGGAGATAATGCGTTTTGGGAATACATAAACCCTAATTTCTACCCTAGCTATTTGCGTGGAAGTTTAACTGGAAATTTTGTGAATGTTTTTCATATGCAGTAAAAGAGGTGATACAGCTAATGTATGAGCCTAAATAGAGTGAGTCTGATGTATGAGATGTATATATGCTGCGTGGAGAATGAGTCGCGTATTAGAGCTGTATATATGCTGCATGAAGCCCTAAGCCTGAATCTACGTATTGAAGGCGGGCCTATATGTTGTGCATGTTTTTTTGTTTGAAGGAAGTCTGTGTTGTTATATCTATTCACCCATGTGGATAAGGAGTCCATCGTTTCCCAACAAATAAAGAGAAATCGTTGATTGTTGTTGAACCTGAGTACATGGAGCTGTGCTCTCATACTGCGTGGAGGCCCGTGAATGTTGTGCGTGGAGCTATGCTCTCATATTACATGGAGCTGTGAATGCTATGGGTGGAGGCCCGTGACTGCGTGTATATACCTTGCGTTGGAGACTTATATTTACTGTGTGCGTATACCTTGCGTTGAAGAGCTGCGTGGAGTGTTGCAACCTCAATTATATGCGTTGAAGACTGAGTGACTCCATTCAAGGGCGTACAGGCGAGCATTTTCTCTGTTTTTCCCTCAGGCGAGAGTTTCGAACATTTTCTCAGTTCAGTGTAAAAGTGTTGAGAACTCATTTGTGTGAGTGCTACTACAAGTATGTCACAAGAGACTTTGTTGTTGTATTATTGTGAAGATTTTAAATGTAATATTTATATAATAACACTCTAGAACAAATGATATAGAGCAGTTGAGGTAGATCATCAATGATATAGAGATATTGAATTATTTTTAAGCTACAAAATTATTTGTATAAGTTGCAGAATCATATTGTAATTTGAAAAGGAGCAGGAATCTAAACCTGCATCCCATATCTTTTTCCAAGTATTCTGTAAGTTGCAAGTTCCAGATTGAAGATGCACAATTTTGCATCTATTGTTGGTGATGTCCTCATTGGCAAGGAAACATACCCAAAATGGTCTAGAAATATCAAGAAATCAAGCGAGCCTGTCGAAGAATCCCTTGACTTTGTTCAGAAAACAAAGAATCGGTCCAAAGACCCTTCCAAGGGAGATTGCAGTAAGAGAGGACAAGGAAGAAGAAACTTCAGATGCAGAGGAGGCAGAAACAACTCTAGCAAAAGATCAGATCTGCAGTGCAAGTGTTGTGGAAAGACTTCACACACATTAGATCAGTGTTGGGCTTCGTGGGACTCCATCAAAGATAGACATAACCAGAAGAAAGATGACAATAAAAACCAAGATGCTAGTAAATCTTCTGATTCTGCTCATTGTATTGTTGCACATTGTAATATTGGAATTAATGAAATGACTTCACTTTCATCTTACAAAGATTGTTGGCTGCTTGATACTGGTGCAACATCACACATGACATTTAGAAAAGACTGTTTTGAAGAACTTAATGAAACAATAGATGGCATAGTTTACTTTGCAGATAAGTCAAGTCTTAAACCAAAGGGAATGTGCACCATTCGACTGAAGATGCATGGATTCCCTAATTTCTTGTTGAAGAATGTTCTTTATCTTCCAGAGTTGCAGAGAAGCCTACTATCCTTGGTGGAGATTCGACAGCGAGGCCATTCCATCCACATGTTTGATGGAATCGTAGAAATAAGAAAGTCCTCTGACAACCAAGTCATCATGACTAGATACGAAGATGGGAAGCTGCTGAAGCTAAAGGGTTCATCTGCAAGAGTTCAGAACTATGCCTACCTCTCTCAGCATGGAGAAGGTAATTTGTCATCTAGTTCATTGTGGCATGCAATATTTGGTCATCTAAATTATAACAGTCTTCGTTTGTTGAGAAAGAATGGTGTATTTGTTTTTCCCACCATTCCCAAAGAGAAGAACTAATGTGATGCATGTATATTAGGGAAACATAGTAAGCTGCCATTCCATGAATCTAATTTCAGAGCAAGTAGGAAATTAGAATTAGTGCATTCTGATTTATGTGGCCCAATGCCAACTCCTTCTGCAAATGGGAATAGGTATTTTATGACATTTTTTTATGACTACTCAAGAATGTGCTAGATTTACTGTTTAAAGACAAAATCAGAAGCATTTCAAACATTCAAATACTTTCATGCATTGATAGAAAAACAAGCACAATAAAAAATTGGTACACTTCATACTGATAAAGGGAAAGAATACACTTCAAATGCTTTTGAAGATTATCTTCACCAACATGGAATTGCACATTAGACTACTATTCCCTACAATCCTCAACAAAACGGTGTAGCAGAAAGAATGAACATAACCATAATGAATATGGTTCGCTCAATGATGTTTTTTGAGAATGTAAAACTAATGTTTTGGGGTGATACAGTAAAATGTGCAGCCTATTTGAGAAACATAAGTCCCTCAAATGCGCTTGATAACAAGACTCCACATGAAATGTGGTTTGGCCATCTCCCTTCAATCAAGCATCTCAGAGTTTTTGGTTCCACCTGTTATGCCTTGATTCCAAAGGAGCAAAGAAACAAGCTTGGTGCTCGAAGCAGAAAATGCATTTTCGTGGGGTACAAAGAATACTCCAAGGCATACCGTTTGTATGATGAGGTAAACAAGAAGTTTATTATTTCCAGAGATGTCATTTTTCTTGAAACTAATAAAAATGACCAGTTCATTGAGAGGCAGCTTGATCATTTGGAAAAATATCCTCATCCAAAGACATATTCAGAAAATGAATATGAAATTCCAAACCTTGAAGGGGGGATTCCTATTCTGGATCAACCTTTGGAATTTCCATATGAAGCACCAACTCCCCCGCATGAAGAAGTTCCTGCTACTTCACCTGATCAAGAGATTCAACTGGATGATGTGATTGAGAGAATTGAAAGACTCTCAATCAATGATGAAGCACCACTAGCTAATCAACCAGGACCATCACGAAAGATTCCTAAATGGGCCACAAAGACACTTGAAAGTGTCCATCCGGATGAAGTTGGAAAGACCGGAATGGGAAGTTTGAAAAGACATGGAGGAGAAGCAGATAATTTAGGTGATGACATGGATGTATCATTTGATTGTGAATTTAATTTATCTGCTAACTTTGAACCAACTTCCTTTGAAGAAGATTCTACTCAAGTTGAGTGGAAAGAAGCTATGCAGAATGAGTATGATGCACTCATAAAGAATGGAACTTGGAAGCTGGTTGACCCTCCAGTTGGAACCAAACCAATTGGTTGCAAGTGGGTGTACAAGAACAAATACAGATCAGATGGCTCACTTGACAAGCACAAAGTGAGGCTTGTAGCAAAAGGATATGCACAGAAGGAAGGAATTGACTATGAAGAAACGTTCTCTACTACAACAAAATGGGCTACCATCCGTACCTTACTCTCTTTAGCTGCTCAGAAAGGGTGGAAAGTTCATCAGATGGATGTGAAGACTTCTTTCTTGAATGGAGACTTGAAAGAGAATGTCTTCATGTCTCAGCCAGAAGGCTTTGTTGTGAAAGGAAAAGAACAAAAGGTATGCAAGCTTGTCAAATCCTTGCATGGCCTAAAACAAGCGCCTCACGCATGGTATGAAAAGTTAACCGAGCATCTTTTGAAGTTAAATTTTGAACATTTTGATCTTGATGATGCAACACTATTTATAAATAAAGTAGGAAGATCAGTTGTGTATATTTTTGTGTACGTAGATGATATTTTGATGACAGGGAACAATGAGAGCTATATAGCATCCATAAAGAAAGATTTGAAAAATATCTTTGAAATGACAGATATGGGACATCTCCACTATTACTTAGGAATTGAAGTCACTCAACATCCTAAGTACATATTCCTATCTCAGAAAAAATATGTTGGAGAACTACTAAACAAATTTTGCATGACAGAATGCAACCCTATATCTACTCCAATGGAACAGAAAATGAAGCTCACATCAAGCGAAGGAAAATAATTTGAGGATGCAACCAAGTATCGACAACTTGTAGGAAGTCTTATATACCTTACAACAACTAGACTAGATATTTCTTATGTTGTTGGCATACTTTCAAGGTTCATGCATAAACCTTGTGAAGGACACTGGTCAATTGCAAAAAGATTTCTAAGATACTTAAA
>LPNX010092252.1:72379-116597 GCA_001517045.1 Pseudotsuga menziesii | reverse complement strand
ATCTTCGACATTGTTCCACAAATGATCAAGTTGCAAACATCTTCACCAAAGCACTTGGACGAGAAAAGTTTGAAAGATTCAGAAACATGCTCGGACTTACAAACACCCCTTCGGATTAAGAGGGGGATTGTTATAATATAATCCGTCGGGATTATATATTGTAAATAAATAAATAAATAGTTATGTACGAAGCTGAACAGTTACATAGGAAGGTGAAAAGGTTGATGAAGCTCAACCATCACATGTAATATATAAATGCATGCATTAGCCATGAATGGAATTGAATCGGGAGTTATTACCTATCATAAAATTTGTGTAAATGATGTCATTTTTAGATAAACTCTTGCAGACATATAAAGGACATATGGTACTAGTGCAACAATATTTTATCAAATATTTTCATGTTTTTTTTTTATTAATTATTGAAGTTTGAAAACCTTGAAACGAAAACATTCTATGTGAGTGCAACACTTTAGGGGCTAAACTTAATGAAATTTTTGATTTCTATATATAAGATTGTAGAGATTGCTCTCCTCTAGTGCACCATATAGTTTTATTGCGAAATGGTGAAGGAAATCAAAATTTATATAAAAAGATTTCATTTTCGAACTTGTGTTTTGGATTTATATAATGGCACTAAAAAGTAGAACCATCTTCATGCACACGCCCTAACATCACTCATTGTATTCACCACTTATCTTCCACAAATGTCAAAGCAATCTACTTTTACTCGCCTCCTAAATCATTATAAATTTTAAAGAAACATGCAACCATTTCCAAACATAAAAATTATGTATTTGGAAAGGTAAGATGAAAGGATAAAAGTGGGGAGTCATACTAAAGATTTTGGAAGAAAATAAAGGAGATGTAATATATATATATAAAATAAGTAAACATTAAAAAATAAAAAGAAGATTTTTCTAGTAAAAGTATTTTTTTCAAAAAAAAAATCATTTTATATTTAAAAATAACAAAAAGAGAAATCTTAAGTGTAATGGAACATATCACATCATATTTTTAGTATAAAAATTATTATTTTATTTTAAAAATAGTCATAAAAATCAATATTAAACATAGTTTTATTAACAAACTATAAAAAAACCCACACAACTTAAAAATTGGATACATATAATGTTCCAAAGTTTTCAAATAAATTCCTAGTTGATAACTAAAAATATGTTTATCGCTAGCCAATATGAGATTAGATCCAATCCTAAGTAGACTATATGAAAGGCTCTTGCCAATATCAAATGAGAGCACATTAATGATTTCTTCAAGCCTTAGGTATCCCAGTTCCTTCTTTACAGGTTTCTTGGACCGATTAGTAGCTTCTATAGTTAATTCATTGTAGATTTGAGTGAATATGATCACTTCAACCTATTTTTAGTTTTATTTAATCCAAACAACCAAAGGTTATAAGTTCACATTGTTTATTTGTTGTTCATGAGACATCCAACTAACCATTAACCTAGAGTCACAAAAAAATGGGCTCTACAAGTTCCTTTATATTAAGCTATTATTGTTGTATCTTCTACCTAAGTGAGCCTTGAACCTAAAATAATTCAGCTCCCAAAGAAAAAATATTCCTTTTTGGCCATATGTGTTTTCAATCCGCTCGTATGCTCCATCAAAGAATCCCAAGGGATTGCTTAATCGATAAGTAGTTCAACAACTTGTTGAGGAACCCTATTGTGTACTTAATCTTTTAATAGTTGAAAAATATCAATGCTATGAAATATGACTTGAAGTGTAGGTATGTTTCTATCATGGGGGGTTCACTAGCAAGGAAATATCATATCACATCCATTCATATTGAGGGTTTGAATACTCCTAAAAACCTCAAAAACATATTGCATCATATTAAGGGGTCAAGGGGGGATTTTTAATTTGACATATTAATATAAATATTGGGGGTTATTTTATTTGGGTGGGCCAAGGAATAACCTCCAAATAATGGGATGGATTCATACCTCCAAATCATGGGCTCAATTTATACCTCCAAATCATGTGTTGGATTCATAGTATTCTTAGTTTCTTCTAAGAAATAAACTGCAAATCACGGGCTAGATTCATACCTCCAAATCATGGGATGGATTCATATTAGTCCTAACTTGTACTAATGAATAACATCCAAATCATAGGCTAGATTTATACCTCCAAATCACTAAACTTATAAAGTCTTTTTTTTTAGAATAACTTTTTAGGTTAGGGTTTAGGTGGTTATTAATATTCAATCAAACCTTGCTCCATGATAACTAAGAAAAGAGAGATCAATCTTATATTGGTTAAGTACATAATAGAACAAATAATCTGTTTATATAAGGTAGCATCAACTAATTCTGAATCATCTTCATTTAATAACTTCAAACTTGTTGTCATCGAAGTAGTCATAGCCTTGCAATTTATCATTCCAAATATTTTTAGGATTTCTACTGCATATTTTCCTTGGTTTAGAAAAATTTCGTCTGAATAATGCCATACCTAAATACCTAGAAAGTAATGCATCATTCCAAGGTCTTTCATATCAAACTTTGTAGCAAGCTTCTTCTTATATTCGATGACGGGCTTATATTTTCCTAACAGGAATAGATCATCTACATATAGTAATAATATCATAATTCCATCATCCTCAATCTTATAGTAGAGGTTGGAGTTTGCTTTACTTTAGGTAAATCCTAAGCTCATTACAAATACATCGATCCTTCCATAACATGCTTTGGGTGCGTGCTTTAACCCATGTAATTCATTCTTTATTCTACATACATGGGTTTTCCTATCACTAGTCTTGAACCATTGCAGTTGTTTGATATATACCTCTTCTTCAATCAAAGCATTTAGAAAGGATGTCTTCACATCCATTTGATGCAGATTCCACTTCATAATGGATTCCAAGGCAAGGATGGTTTTGATTGAGGTGTACCTAGATGCTCATGCAAAGGTCTCCTCATAGTCGATTCCCTGTTTCTGAGAGAATCCTCGAGTTACAAATATTGCCTTGTACTTTTCTATACTACCATATACTGAGTGTTTAGTTTTGAAGATCCATTTCAAAGATACCAACAATTTGTCTTTCAAACTTGGTACTACTTCCCACACCTCATTCTTTATAACATATTGGTATTCATCAACCATTGTGTCATCTGACTACTTATTTTTTATTATTTCTTCAAAGATATCGATCCTTTATCAACTAGATCACACATCAAATCCATATAACTAGTGTATGGATTTGGCTTCTTGATGTGATCTAGTTGGCTTCTTGGGACATCAAATCCATATAACCATGTCTTTTTGCTTCTTCGATTACTTCCCGAGTCCAGGAAGGTTTTCTCTTTCAAGAAATCATTTCACTGGGTAATTATTTAGGTAACTAATGTTCTGTAATATCATGATCCCCAGGAATTTGAACTTCTTTTTCATTCATAACTAGTTTAGGACTTTCAGTATATTTGGGAGTTTCATGCTCCTATTCATATTACTTATCTTTATTTGACTTCCTGGAGGTTGTATCTTCATCAAATGTGACATCTCTGCTAAGTTCAATTTGATAGTATCCTAGGATATATATTCTATAAGATTTTGATTTCTCACTATATCCTACGAAAAATATCTTCTTTCATGAAGGATCTAACTTTGATCTTTTCTCCTTGGGAATGTTTATGTATACAGGACAACCAAATATCTTTAGGTGACTTACTTCAGGATTTTCTCCAGAAAACATTTCTTGTGGATTTTTGTTCCCAGGGGCACTATGGGATATTCTATTTTGTACATATATTGTTGTTCAGGATGCTTATTCCCATGGGTACATCAGTAGATCTTGATCATCTATCATAGATTTCACATATTCCATGATAGATGTATTATTTCTTTCTTCTGCACAATTTTTTGTGCATTATAGGGAATGGTGAGCTCCCTCTTAATCCCAGCGTCCTTGCATAATTCATTGAATTCATTTGATGTGAATGATCCTCCATTATCTGACCTCAATATCTTTATTTTCTTTTCAGATAGTTTTTCTACTAGGGCCTTAAATTCCTTAAATATTTCAAACACTTCATCCTTCTTTTTCAAGAAGTATATCCAAGTCTTGCAGGATTAGTCATCAATATAAGAAGCATAGTAAACATACTCACTTAATGAAGTGGTTTGCATTGGATTGCGTATGTCTGAATGGATAATATTAAGATACCTTGTTCTTTATCGTCATTGTTTGGATAAGTATTCTTAGTATTATTTCCTTGTGTACATCCTTTGCACACTCCTTCATGTTCAATCTGAATTTCTGGTAGATTAGTCACAACCTTGCTTACAATTGGTAGAGCTTTGTAGTGAATATGAGAAATCCTTCTGTGCCATAGCTCACATGGGTTTATCATACTAGTTTCTAATGTTGAATCTGCATGTCCCTTCAATTTGTAGATTCATCCTTCTTCAACTCCAATTTCTACTACATCATCTATGGTTTTACCTTTTTTCCACATGAGAACTTTTCCGTCCACAAAGGAAACTCTAAAGCATTTATTGTCTAAGTCTGAAATAGAAAGAATATTCTTCTTTTGTCCTAAGACATACATGACATCTTTCATCTTCATAGGATTTCCAGACTCCAAAGTATAGGATGCTTCTCATATTCCGTTGATGGGGTATTGGGAATCATCTCCACACATTACTTTGTGTGGAGATTCCTTTTGTACAAGGCATGAGAGTGAGTCCTTATAACCTCTCATGTGTTTGGATGAACCACTATCTACTAGCAAGATGTCATTTCCTGTTGAGACTGATTCTGTTAGAGAAGATGTCAATACATATTATTCACTGGAGTCTTCATCCTTCTTTTCTTCTTCTTCAACTTCTTGATCATTATATTCAACAGCATGATCCTGAAATTGTTTCATATATTTTACTCTTTATGCTTTCATGGGACAGTTGATGGAAAGTGAGCATTCAAAGTTTGAGAAGTATGTCGTGGACCTCTTAAAACCTTGAGTCTTATGAGGAGGGTCATGACTCTTCCTTTTTCCTTTGGTATGAGTTTGTCAAGGCTTGATCCTCATTCTCATTTAGCTTTGCTTCTCTAGCTACTATCCTTTCTTCTTCTTGAATACATTGTTCCCATAAATTTAAACATTTGGATAGTTTCCTTCTTGAACAGATTCCTCAGATAAAGGATTCCCAATATCTTGGAAGACCATTTAAGGTTGTCATCACAACTTCTTCTTCTTAAGTCATATCATCAATGGCTTCTAACTAATCCTTTCTTTGAGCTACTATTGTAAAGTAAGACTGCATGGTCTCTGACTTTTTAGCTCTTAAAATTTTGAGTTGATTCCTCGAGGTCATCTTCCTATTAATGTTTCTTCCTTCAAATAAACCAGATAGAGCATCAAACATTTATTTTGGAGTCTCCCTTGAGGATGCTTGAGGAATCAAGTTATATTTTATGGAGTCAACTATGATCATATCCTTCTTATACTTGGGCTTGTCTTTAGCTTCTTTTGTTTCTATCACTTCCTCCGTTACAAATATATCTAGATCATTCTCTTGTACGATGAGAATAATCCTATACTTCCACTCTCTGAAGTTTTCAGCACCTTCAAGATTTTTCATATATCTTGGTATTATTTGTCATTTTAATAGATTGAGAACTCCAAATGGAATAAAGAGGAATAATAATTACTTGAAGAAAGAAACTTCTAGTTGACCTCAATACTCCTAACACGAAGCCTGCAGAAGAAGAAAACTAAGCAAATAGGCCTGAAAAGACATTTTTGAGAAAAACCTAATAATTTTTGAAAAAATAGGGCTTTCGATGGCTTAGGCAAACGCTGGGGTAGTTCATTAGCCACTGAAAGAACCACTTTCAATAGCTAATGGTTCTGATATACTGGCCTCTTAACCACCGAAAGTGGACAGAGGCTTAAAAGAAAGCTTTGGCATACATAACCTATTTTGGGCAACTATAGATGGCTCAGCGACGCGATCTAAAGATAAAAGATGCTGAGGGAAGCATCAGAAAGGGGTCTGTTTAAGATCTACTATGACATAATAGCACAAAAGGCCACCAACCCTAGCTATCAAAGAGAAATCAGTGGCTTAACTGGAAGAGGACTAGTAGAAGTAATCATTAGCAGTTACTTCAGTTATTTAAATGTTCATTCAGTGGACTAAATCTTCATTTTAGTTAGACAAGTAGTTAGGCAGGGTTTCAAGCCCTAATTTGCAAAAACTATTACTTTTGTTTATTTTTGTAAAAAACAGATCCAAGTTTTAGGATCTGTATATTTTGTAAAAGGCTATAAAGCCAAAGACTGATTTTATAAAAAAATTTGACTTCGGGGATTTATAAACCTATACTATTATCAGCTTCTCATTTTTCTCATTCTTGAATATAAGCTATTTTGTTATGATTTGTTCAACGTTCATCTTTTTCTTTACTGTACTTATGCCTCAATGTGTATTTAGGTTACTTTCAAGTTGATTAATAACTAATAACTATCATCATATTGGTGTGTTAATGTGATTTGATTTATAAGTACCATCCTTATCATGATTTAGCCATTTATATGAATCTATTTTGTATGTAAATATGCCAGCCTGATGAGTTCTCCATCCCTGCACCTTATTGTTAACTTCTGAACATTTGTAACTAAAATCCTTGTAATTGAGTGAGTTTCATGCATGTCTTGAGAGTGGAAGGTTATATAGGTCACCTGACTTGATCCATATCAGAAATCCCTAAAAACATTTTCAGTTACTAGCGTCCTCAAGCTACATCCTAGAGGAGTTTCCTAGAGTGATAACACATACATATTCACCACACCTCTATGGGTTCTAGTACATTGCCATGTTAACCATTCCATTGATTTGATCCCTGGTGCACCTTTACCTAATGGGCCAGTATACAGGAATTTCCCAATGGAGAATGAAGAAATCAAACACCATATTCAAGATTTAATCCAAAAGAGGCACATTCTACCCAACTCCTCACCTTGTGGGAGCCCAATTGTGTTGGTACAGAAGAAATATGAGCAATGGTGACTTTATATTGACTATTGAGATCTAAAAAAGGTCACGGGTAGAAATCGGCATCCCATTCCTCGTATCGACGACCTCCTAGAATAGCTCAATAGGGTCAATTATTTTATAAAAATTGAGTTGAAGTCCACATATCATCAAGTGCCAACTAAGCAGACCAATGTTTGGAAGACTTCCTTGAAATATTGGGAAGGATTTTTTGATTGGTTGGTCATTGCTTTCATTTTGACTAATTCTCTAGCAACCTTCATGAGTAAAATGGATGACATTACATGGCCATTCACTAATTCCTTTTTTCCATATATCTATATGATATCCTCATCTACAATAGAACATGGGAAGAACATTTGCAGCATATCCACCAGGTCCTCAGCACCCTCCAATAACACAAGTTATATGTCAATCTAGATAAGTGTTCATTTCATATGGAAAGGATTCTGTATCTGGGATACATCATGGATGAACATGGTGTTCATGTGGATCCAACCAAGATCCTAGCCATTGATGATTGAATGACCCCGATGACTCTTAGAAAGATTCATAGCTTCCTAGGCCTTGCAAACTTCTCTCATAGATTTGTGTTGTGCTTCTATAATATTGCTTGGTCCCTTAGCTAGATGACCAAAGGTGGATCTAAGGCCAAGTTCATCTGGTCAAAGCCACAACAACACACATTTGATGAGATAAAGCAGTGCTTGTATTCAGCGCATGTCCTTACCTTACCAGATATTCAACAATCCCTTGAGACCGAGACAAATTATTTGGATTAGGCCATTAGTGCGGTCTTCACTTAGCATGGCCATCCAGTGGCATATCACAGTGAGACACTTTCAGATACAATACGCAAGTACCTTATCTATGAAAATGAAATGTACTCTATTTTCCAAGCATGCTGCCAATGGAATCCTTACATCGTTAGAAAAGAAAAAATCATCCACACTAATCACAAGCCCTTGCAGTTCATGCAAACCCAAGGAAAGTTACATAATGACTGCTAACATAAGTGGTCCATTTACTTGCAGTAGTTCCACCCGAACATTAAATATAAGAATGGAAGCACAAATTGAATTGTTGATTGGCTCAGTCGACCTCTAGTAGTTGCATAAACCATGGTGCTCAAATCTTGTATCCATGAGACCTGTGGGTGGCCTCAACTATATAACAATGATCCTGATTTCTCTACCATATATCAAGACTTATGTGTAAGTACACTAGTGGCATGCTTTCATCTTCATAAAGGATTTCTATGCCACTTGGGCCACATATGCCTTCCTTCAAGAGAGCGTGTGAATAATATTTGGGAAGCGCATTAAGTAGGTTGGTAGGGAAATTTGGCACTGAGAAGACAATGGAGGTCTTGCATAAGTATTTTTACTGGACCAAACTCCAACAACACATCAATCGATATATTAGATCCTGTACTTCTTGTGCCATTGTGAAACTAGCAGTCGAAAAGAATGGATTGTACACTCCCCTTCCCACTTTTAATGGGCCACAGGAATCCATATCCATGGATTACATGTCAGGACTACCTTCAACTAAGAATGGTAATTACTATGTGTTTGTGGTCATGGATCACTTATCTAAGATGGTCATTCTGATAGATTTCAAGAAGAGCATCTTTTCCTAAGCCAGTACTAGTATCTTCTTTGAGCATGTTTGGGTTTATTTTGGACTGTTAAAGACTATCATTTCAGATCAAGACAACATGTTCCTAAGCACTTTCTAGTCTAGTCTATGTTCATTGATAGATACCAGTCTCACCAAATCGACTTCCTTCCACCCCAAGACTGATGGAAAAACATAGTTAGTCAACTAGATGATTGTGCATATTCTGAGAATGCACAATTCTAAACATCCTTGCACATGCGATGAGAGCCTTCCTTATGTTCAACATAGCTATACGAGAGTTATTCATAGATCTACCGGTCCGAACCCTTTTCAAGTGTTCATGGGTTTCCAACCACTGGCCCCAATTGTTGTAGATATTCTGCGATTTCATTTTTCACAATTGTGCTTCTATGTCGTTGATCTCTTGCAGAATTTTTTTCAACTGTTGATCTTATGGATTGCGGGTTTTCCAAATTTCTTGAAAATAATTCTGCAATTTCCTTTTCTACAATTGTGCTTCCGTGTTGCATATCTCTTTTGAAATCTTTTCTGACTGTTGTTTTACGAATTGTGGATTATTGAATGCGGAACCACAATTCCCCATTTGGGACCTCCATAATTTCTCTCAACTGATCTGGATCATCCAATTTTTCACTTCACTCTAGCGTTCAGGAATGTTATTTTGCACAAATATTTATTTTGTGGATCTTATTATAAACCATTGATCTCTGTCTCTCGAATGATCATGTACGTTCAAAATCTCTTTGGCGCTTCAGAATATTATCTAGGAATGCTCGATTTGCGGTTCATTCACCTTTCATCGACCCTATCACTTATGTTATTATTCGAATTTGTAATTCCTTTTTCTTTCACTAAGTTTTCCCTCTCATCATGTTTTTACATGTTAATCCTTTGTCATTGTTGAAATACTAATCCACGTAATGGATCATTTGTCTTTTGCCGAGTTCATAGTGCTATTAGGTCTATTGGTTATCTCTTTGTCATTCATGAACTCCTTTGACATACATGACAACTATATTCTCAACAATATCCCCCTTTGGCATTGATGGAAACATTTCCTTTTGGCCAACATTTTATCCCCCTTTGATAGCAATGACAAAGGCTTCCTTTTGAAAACTCCCCTTGAGATTATGCTTCTTCTCCTACAACTATTGTAAGGATATTACTCCCAACTTTTGTCTAATATGGTCAAAGGATTCCTTGGGTAGTGGCTTGGTGAAGATATCAGCAATCTGTTCTTTTGTGTCAACATACTCTAGTTTGACAATTTTATGGGATACTTGTTCTCTTAGGAAGTGTTGTACAGGGATAAACACCTTATAACCGAAGGTTTGGGGTTACCAACATACTCAATAAACTTGCAGACAATTGACTCTAGAGTGCAGTAAAGGAAAAAGGAGGATGGGAAAGACTCACCCGATACACGACGGTTGATCCTAGCTTGTCCTCTTCCGCTCTGCTTCTCCTCCAAAGTCTTCAGAGATGCTTTCTCCTTCACCTGTCAAGGATCAATCTTCCAAATACAAGATGATTCATATATATAAACAGGTTAGATAAATCATATACAGGATGCTGAAACATAAACATTTATCAAACCACAATACATGAAATACATTCAAGACACAATATGAAAGAAGGATTCTCTTTATTAACAATAATGGAAAGAGTTCAGATTACAACCCAACGCCTGAGACAAGGACTCCTCTGTAGCCAAAGGATTCTGAGTTCCACTGCTCCAAAGACTTCTGTATAAACTCCACCAGCATAACTTTTCTCTCCAAGTGTATATCCTAACACCCTCCCCAAGGCTTGTATTTGTAGTAGGTGAAATAAGGCAATTTCAAAGGTTGAGGAGGTTGAGACAGTTAAGGAGATTAAGGTAAATGGCTTAACTAATCTCAAATAGTCGCGTGTTTTTATTTTTAATGTCAAAGGTAAGTATCCGCGGGTATCAAGAATAGTAGCTCGCGTATGATCCACGAGTTGCTCTAAAGGAAACCCACGTATACATATATACGCGACATGCAACAACTGAGACTCGCGTATGACATGCGAGTTGCATATATAGAGAGTCTCATATATGACTTGACATAGAAAAAGGGTAAAAATAACCAGCTAGATGGACGATGAATGTAGTTCATAATAAGCCCATCTATAGTGTTTTAGGCAACCCTCAATCCATAGATGTCCTTTTGTGTGCGAACATGAGGGATGTCGGCACTCGGATGGAGAGGTGCCATTCAGGTGGATAATAGATGCCCCCTAATGTGTGAGGTCAGAGGGAAACGATGGCCAAAATACATTATAATCTTTATCTTTGGAGAACTTAGAAATCCAATGGAGCAGAGAGAGTACCTGAAACAAATACATAGTAATGTCATATACAAAGTTACATCTGAGGATGCTATGTTCAATTTACTGGAACACTAGCTCCTTTACAAGATTTGAGTACATCATATGATACGGGTATGAAAACCACATATATTACAAAGGTGAATCGAGGCCACAATATACAATAATGATGAGTCTTCAAATATCTAGAAGCTGTGTATATAGATAGAACATAATCTTGCGCAACTTAGTCCATAGGTGAGGAACTAAGGTCTTCATAAAGGATCCCAAAGAACCAGTACAATCCAAGCCATGTGTTACGGAGAGAAATTCCTATGGCTTGGGGTACCACAAAAGACAGCTAGACTCTAGAAATCAATCTTTACCAATATGCAATAGAAATAAAAACATCTAACACTAAAGGATCAAACCTCGTACCTTATTCCGGACGGTTGAAGTAGATCCCCGTTGAGCTTTCCAATCTTCAGCTTGAATTGTTATAGCACGTCCTCAACAACAAGTAAACAATACAAGCATACTATATTTCATGGTGTTAGATCTATTCTAGCATATATAATCAATAATGTATAAGCATTTGACATATTCCAATGGATGCAACATTCATTCAAATACACATTACTGGACAGGAAAAGATATTTCTATTAATATGAATCAGAGATTACAAGTGACAACCTTTGACGACACGTCTGCGAATCAGAGAAACTGAATCCCCCACTTGGGCCTCCACCACCTCAATCCTCCATCACTCTGATAGCAAGCTCACTAACAAAGGCAAGCTTGGGAAGAACACAACAATGCTCCAAAGGGACAAAGGGATGCAGACTCAAGTATAGTTCTGGCAACAATGGACTATAGTTTCGATACTCTCAATTCTCTCTTATGCTTTCAATGTCTCAATGGTTCCTTATATAGATTTTCAAAGTGATACTGAAAGGTCGAATCCATGCGATCTCAAGGCATATGGAAGGCCAGGAGTCATATGAGTCGGATCCAAGTCAAGGAACGCTCCAAAGGATTTTGGATTATGCACACATCCCAATGTACGCGACTATAGAGGGAATATCAGCGTATGTATGCGGTTATCGGGGAAAAGGCCGGGTATATCATTTTTCTAATGTTTTTAGGGATGGTAAATGATACATCAAAAGAAAACAAATGGTCCATAGGGGCTAATGAGTCTGTAGCGGGACAGGGGAAGGCCATACAATGTGTGATTCACCTAGTGTGGTGAAATCTGCTATAACAGATGCCCCCTAATGTATGAGATCAGAGGGGTTATACGATGGCCGAAATACATTATAAGTCCATCTCAGAAGTGAAGTGATGAAGGTACCCAAATGGAAGACCAGCCACCCAATCAGCATAATACCATAATACAACTCTACATATAACTGCAAATACATCTAGCAGTCCCAGATACATAAGAGTACAATGGCCATGAATAGGCATGAAACATGATAGAACATATGTGGTCATCGCCACATACAATATACATAGATCAGAATCTCCATGATGAAGATATACAAAGTGCAATGATCTCCACAAAGGCTGAAGATATATAACCAATCAAGGTCTCCATAGTGGCTAGAAATGCCTGACATATACTGGAACAAGTCATGAGAGATGAAATCTCATGAACACTGGCACGATCATGGAGGTAGAATATAGTGGATGCCACCAATCTGGAAGGTCTTCTACACAAACCGCTACGAGTACATGTCCTACTATGCGAATAGAGGTGTCGAGGTCGAACATAGTAGTCCATCATCTGATTACCGGTCATTGATGTATACCGTTAACAGACGCGAGATCACCCACCAATAATGAAAATGGGAATCAAGGTACTAGAGTGCAAACTAACAAGTGTGAATAAATGTGTTGAGGTCGAACACTTGAGAGAATCCATCGATCAGGGGACATTGATGTATTCCCAAAACTGTCGATGGCGATAGAACCTGCCATTGATGACTGCAAGTCTCAAGGCACTCAAAATGACTCTAGACTCCAATCCTAGAATAAATGATCTAAAGTCGATGGGATGAAATCCGCTGGAAGGAGGAGATTAGGGCACCCCCCATCATCCAACATGAGGTACTCAGCAAGGCTGTATAATATGGAAGAACTCGATCATAAGGTGCACGAACCAGTAACTGTACTGGGAATGGCCGACATGCAAAGTCAAGATAACTGAGGAATGGCCGACTCAGGTTTCAACTTCCTTCGAACAAGAGCATAACGACGTATGGTGACTGAATGAAGGCAGCATAGACTCGATATACAAACTGGGACATCTCTATGATGCAGGAGGCATCAATAGAGGCTCCATAGGGACTGGAAGCTTAACCAGTCGGTGGAGATAAAACTCAGATAACGAGTACAGGTCCTAAAGTCAAACTATAACCCAACCAATGGATGTGATATACAGTGCTCTGTTCGAAGGCGACGCGACTCGACAGCTACCAAAGATAATATCTTTTCTTGTCTGGCTTTTTGGTTTTTTGATTTTTTTTGGTCTTTTTCAGTTATTTGAAAAGCTTGAAAAAAGAATAAACTAGATTTATAGTTACAAACTAGGAGGAGACGAGTGTCATAAAGGCAAACAAACTAGTTCCAAGCAGTGGAACATACCTATGCTCAATGTAAGGATACATGTGTAGGATATCGACACTTGGGAAAAAATCCCCTCCTGGTAAAAAAGGAATCAAGCTACGAAGGATATAAATAAAGGCTCTGCATGGCTAGACATGAGACAAGCTCGGGCTATATGGCTGAAACGCAATGTCAGGGAAGCCGGCATAAAGCTCAATAAGATAGGCAAATCTCATGATAATGCATCCACAACTTGATACAAGGGGAGTCTGGGGGAAAACAGGCCAACATAAGATCAAGAGGAGTATGAGGCTCTTGCTAAATGTCATGGCAATACTATACAACGGATTCCCACACCCTAAAGGGGGAAACATCGGCATGGGCACCAAATGCAAATAAGGTGCTAACTAGGGTACCCATGTAAGGTGAGTCTCTACCACTCATATCATGCCACTTCTATAGCAGCAAGAAGGTTCCGTGACATAATAGAGTGGGTTCGTACCTAAGGATATAGTGACATGGTCATAAGGTCATGCAAAATGCAAACGGTGGTGAGCCTAACCTATATGCCAGTATAGACGTTATACCTGAGATCAGTACGAACGGGTCAATCCAAAGGCCGAAATAGCGCTGAAAAGGGTCTTCTACATCACAAATTAGGTCAGAAATGGTCCAAAAAGGTTAGAAACGGTCAAAACTATAGGAAAGGGGGTAAAATTTTTCAAATATTTGAAAATTTTTCTATAAATAGTAAAAAATATAAATCATTTGAAACTTTTACCCATTTGAGCTCTGATATTCAACTGCAAATTCTAGGAGATCTAGCCGGCAGAATTCACAACCGATTCTTCCAGATACTTACTCATGTTCTCAGCTTGCATTTCAATACAAATTTTATAATTTTTCATGGTCAAATGAATTTTTAAAGGCCAAACTTACATGAGCGCTACGGCCCACGTGGGTATCGAGGTTTTTCCGCGTATAGGGCTGGCTATATGCGGAAAAGGGACCAGAAACCGCGTACATACGTGGCTGTTTTGAAAATAGCCGCATATGATGCTGCGCATAAGGATTTATAAAAATCTAATGGACATTTTGGTCAACTTCTCATGCAGGATGGTGCTAGAATGGCGAGAATGCGAGCATGGTGATGTAGAGGAAGCAGTAAGGGCTGACAGAATGGCTCAAGAAACTCTAAGAAGATGTGGACTCTACAAGTTTTGGTGGCTAGGAGGCTTGAGGGCCAAACCAGGACTACTACAGATGCTTGCAGACAATTGGGATTCGGACTCAGAGTCCTTCCGGCTAGACGATATGTCCCTCACCATTGAGGTGGAGGATATCTATTTCATCATAGGTCTATCACGTTGAGGTGAGATGGTGAACCTTCGTGCCCGCGGAGGGCCAGGTCATGGGCTGACTATCGACGAGTACATAGCTGTGTACTGCTACCCAGAGACGGAGAAGGTGGGGAGTCAAGTTCCCACCAACGCTATACAGGTATTGGGCCTAAAGGCCATACTACTGACGCTGGGCAGGATAGCAGGCTTAGCATCACTCCATCAGGCCTCTCGGCCACTGATGTTCTATGTGGTGGAGTGCATGACACCGACCATCTATGACTGGAGCACTTCCCTATTGAGCAACATGAAACATCAGCTCAGTGAGTGCAAGGCAGGTAGGATACAGAACTTCGGGTTCAGCAGTATATTCAGCACGTTTTTCTTCGAGCGTGTTCTAGGATTGAGCTCTAGAGTGGATGTTCCTCTCCACGGAGTTCGAGATCCGGCCCAACGACGTTGGGTAGACGCGATGCGCAAACTGGGGGTGGTAGGGTGGCCAACCCTTATCCAGCAGACTTTTTTCCATGGTGGCGACGACAGATTGTTGCCATAGAGGACTACCCTTATGCAGTGATAGACTTCTGGGGAGACCCGGACATGCCATCACCACCAGGGTCAGCATATGGAGACATAGGTAACGAATATCGACCCTAACTTTTTTTAAAATTTTTGAAGTATTTAATTTTTTTGTGTTTTCTTGATTAATGGAATAAAAAAGACATGTTTTTGGGTGACAATACATAGTGACATCTACCATTGATGTGCAGATGTGGGACCACGACGACCAGAAGGCTTCCCACATCATAGATGGAGGGGAAGAGGAGACGATATCACTGGTGTGGATGCGGAGTGAATGCTCCAAAGCATCCATACCAATTTTGTGCGACTGACTCACAGGATTCCCATGGCGCAAGTCGAGGACTTGCCTAACGCTATGCAGAGACAAGTGGTTGGTGTACCATACGCATGGGGGCGTTTATTCCGGTGGCTAGCTAGAGCCGTGGTGACATATCATGATCACAACCCTCATCCACCTCCACAGGACTAGATACCTGGGAGTGTATCTGTTTTGTACTACCGTGTATATGATGGTGGCTTTCAAAGCCCCAATTTTGTATTATGACACTATGTATTACCACATTTTTGATGTATATAAAAACGTTTTATGGTGATCGGTTTATTTATTTACATGTGTAAAAATTGTGTTTATGATTAATTTATAATGAATGAAACAAATGCCAATCTAACACATAGTTAGCATATGAGTCAGCAATTTGATTAAAATTTCTTAGAATGTGTATATATGTTATGTTCTCAAATTTCCATTCTAGCAATCTCATATGTAAGATTCTCCTCAATAACGTCGGATCTCTAACATGGTACAAACCATTTAGCTGTGACACTACTAACTCTGAATCAAGACGTACCTCAAGAGAGAGAACACCATGTGAAATGGCATCCTGTAGAAGCTCTATAACGGCACTATATTCAGCAACATTATTGGAAGACGGCCATAGACATACACCTCCTGAAGACAGTACATGACCCATAGGAGTAAAAATCACCCAAGCAGCTGAGGCTGAGTGTTGAGTGTGACGGCTTGCACCATCTGCAAATCCTATGTAGGTGGAAGATTCCATTGACATCTTCCACAAGAAATGGAAACTAATCACAAACCCGATCACGATAAACAAGACCTAACTATGCAAAAAAGATGTACAATAATATACAACAAACAACCTTGGCTAAAGATCATGCATAGTACTTTTTAAGATAGAGCCCATTTCTAGGATCCACCAAGGCTGTCCCTTTGTAATCCACTAACTCGTAGGCACCCTTCTCTAATGCACGCTTGACCACGTATGGACCACACCACATAGGATTGAACTTCGCTGCCCCCAAGGGTTCTTTCGATTGATCCCACAAAAGGACCAAGTCTCCCTCACTAAACACTCTCGGACGGACAGACTTATCGTACTGGGCCTTCATGCGACGCTTATTAACCTCTAGAGTCACCAAGGCATCTCTACGCTGCTCATCGAGTTGCTCAAGGTGAACCAAACGCTCCTCCAAAGGTGAAGTGTCTGGTAATAGTTCTACTGCTAACTTCAACGAAGGAATCTCGTATTCAACCGACAATATTGACTCCACTCCATGAACAAGCTGATATGGAGAAAAACCAGTGGCAGTCTTTACCGCGGTTCAGTATGCCCACAAAGCAGGGTACAACATAATATGCCAATTCATCTTGCTTTGTGCGATGGTTCGTTGGAGAATGGACTTAAGTGATTTATTCATAGCTTCAACCTGTCCATTCGCTTGAGGATAGTAAGAAGAGGAGTGCTCTTGCTTATATCCTAACTTGGAGGCCAACTCTTCCATCATATGATTTTGAAAGTGCGAGCCATGGTCAGTAACAAGCTCTCTCAGAATCCCAAACCTAGAGATGATTTGATTGAATACGAAGTGAGCGGCTGTCTCACCATCGGATTTTACTATAGGCATTGCCTCGGCCCATTTCGTGAAGTAATCGACAGCCACAATGATATGATGGTCCCCCCTAGCCGAAGCTGGGTTGCAATCCATAAATCTAGCCCCCACTTGGTGAAGGGACCGGCGGTGATAATAGGGTGTAACGGGGCAGGCTTCGAGCGCATGTTACATGTGAACACCTAGCAAGGGTGGCACCTCTTGACCGCTTCAATACAATCCTTGAAGATCGACGACCAGAAATATCCTGCTCTCAAAATCTTTTGGCCTGTAGCAAGCCCAGATAAATGACCACCACACGCCCCTCCGTGGTAATCATTAAGCACTACCTCAGCCTCATCGTGATTTAAACAACGTCATAAAAGGGAATCTACTCCACGTTGGTACAAAGTATTGTCCACTATGAGGTAGTTCTTGGAAATGTGACGTAATCGACGTCGCTCATCTCGCGAGAGGTGAGTAGGGGTCCTTTGCGTTTGCAAATATACTATGATATCACCGTACCATGGGTTAGCCGTTGAGATCAAGAAAATGTGTTCATCAACGAACGTATCTTCACATGTCGACTCCTCAGCCTCACTCGGAAAATCCGATATGAGCTTTGCAAAGATTAAATATTTCTTCGATTTTGCCAAAACAAACTCGAGATCAAACTCTTGCAGAATGACAATCCATTTATTATATTTTCCCCCAATCATCCTACATGTGAGGACGAACTGAAATGGATTGACATGCCCAACAACCAAAGTTTGGTGAAGGAGAATATAATGTCTCAAACGCTGCACTGCATGGACGGTGGCTAAGGCAAGCTTCTCTACATGAGAATACCGAATCTCTACGTCAATAAGGTTTCAGCTCAAAGAATATATGACCTGCTCCTGGAGCTCCTCATCCTCTTGAACCAAAACCATCCCAATCGTCTCTAAAGACGCGGACACATATAATAAGAAATCGCGGCTATAATCCAGAGGACTAATTACTGGGGCCGATGCTAGGGCTTGCTTAAGTGCATCGAAGGACTCCTGGGCTCACTCATCCCTTTCAAAGGGAGTATCGTTCTTCAGGAGATGCATGAAACCTCTAGTCAAATTGGAGAAATTGACAACAAATCTTCGTAGGAAGTTTTCCATGCCTTGCAAACACTGAAGATGACGAATATTTCGCGGGGGAGATAATTGAAGTATTGCCTCCACCTTCAAGGGGTCGACTCTTATACCCTCTTTCGAAACGATAAATCCTAACAAACGACCTGGTTTCACACAAAAGATGCACTTATGAGGGTTCAATCTAACAGCATAATGCCGTCATATTTCGAACACCAATCTCAAGTGATAAGAATGACGCATCTTCACATGAGAATGAGCAGCGAGGTCATCCAAAAATACTTCGATAATGGACTTGAGATCATGGAAAATCAAGGTCATCGCCCGCTGAAAGGTAGCTCCAGCGTTTTTAAGGCCGAAAGGAATTTTCCGATATGCAAATGTTCCCCAAGGACAAATAAATGAGGTATTATGTTGGTCCTCAAGTTTAATTTGAATCGGATTATATCCGGAAAAACCGTCCATAAAGGAGAACACCTCGCTACCCGCACACTCATCCAAAATCTGATCTATAAACGGTGTGGGGAAGTTATCCTTAGGACAGGCACTATTTAAATCACGGAAATCAGTGCATATATGGATCGCTTCTTGCTTCTTATCCACCGGAACGGGGTTTGAAACCCACTCTGTCAAGGGAATGGGATAGATGAAACCAGCTTTCAATAGTTTCTCTATCTCTGCCTTTATGGCGGGTGCTTTCCTAGGATTTACCGCGCGCAAACGCTGTCGAACAGGCTTCGCATTGGGGTAAGTCTTAATTTCGTGTTCAACAATCCGAGTGTCAATCCCTGGCATCGCATCATAAGACCAAGCAAAAACATCACGGAATTCCTTGAACAGCTCGGTATACTCACGAATCTCATCTTGGGAACAATCCACCCCAATGTACACATTCTCAACCGTACCAGGGTTGCGAGAAATGTTGATAGGCATAGTTGACGATATGTTTTCCATGTTTCCATCAGCCATCTGACCAGGAGAGCTTAATGGAATCATGGGCCTACCAACTTTCTGTCTAAGAATCTCCCTGTAATCCTCATGCTCCAAAAGGTCAAGCTCTGGAAGGAAATATGATCTATGATGGATTTCCTCCCATGGTGGCTCAACTCCCGACATAGCCTCGATGATCGCTTCATCTGAAGGGAAAACTGTATCAAGGCAATCGTGGGCATGAGAAGACTGTACTGCCCATGCAGGAAGCACATAGGGGTCTTCTTCCTCTGTCCATGAAGAAGAAGAACAAGACTCTGCAGCAGATTGAAGATTAGCCTGGTAAGCTATCATGGCTGTAGGAAATGGCACACTCGTCTAAATGGTCTCACTCGAAGGACTTGGCGATGGAAGAATCCAAGGATCTTCCATATGATTTGTGTGAAAAGGAACCGATCTCGTAGACGTGGAAGCACCATCGAAACGAGCTCCTATAATGAGGACAGGTGCAGGACAACTAAAGATTCCCATGAGGGAAGGATACATACCTACACCGACACTCCCAGTTGCCGGCTGGGAATGTTCAACTTTCGGAACCGAAGCTTCCGAAGATGCACTAACAGGCGGATTCTTGAATGTCATCTGATCAATCGTCACAATCTTCCCATTATGAGGAAATCATACAATGCAAAATACGGAAGACGCAATGATTTGCATACTATACATCCAATTCCTTCCCAGTAAGAGATTATAGTCAAGGGGCACATCAACCACCTCGAACTCTATCACAACGGTCTTCCCTCCCAAATGGACTTTAAGAGAAGGAAGGATCCCATGCGGCCTAAACGATCTCCCATCAAAAGCAGTTAACATGGTTGTAGACTTTGACAACTCAGGAGAACCAAGACCCTTCCAACAAGACAAAGACATCACAGAAGCAGCAGCGCCCTTGTCAATCACAGTACGCTTGACGATCATATTAAGACATTCTACATGCACCAAAAGGGACACATAGTAGGGAAAGCGAGGATGATGTCCTGTGGTTTCAAATTTGATCACTGAGGAAGAATCATCACCATTCACACCAAGAGTGGAAAGCAAAGCCTTCCTTTGCGACAGACAACTCTGAAGCACTTCCAATGCAGACATCGCACAAGGAGTATGACCCAAGTCCTCGACAACTGAATAGTTCTGGGCGGCTCGGGCATTTGGATTATGCCCCGAACGCTTAAGTACCCCCTTAGGAATGTGAGGTGCAGCTTCAGGCTTATCCGCAGGTTTCTCAATACGCAAAGGGGTTCCTGGTGGATCAGGTTCTTTGCTTGGGTTGGGTTGTGACGAAGAATAATCTTTCGCATGCGTCACAACTTTCACGGCATGGACCATATTAATGCACCCACGACCACTAGTCTCAGGTGGATCTTCATCACTAGATTGATCATGGGACTTCGAGTTCATATTTTGGTTATGCGGTAAAGGGTTCGTTAACACAGCTGGGCCCTGTGCTATGAACTTCAAAGCTTCATCCATCCTAGGGCACAAGTAAGTGAGGTGATTGTCCTTACAAAGCTTGCAAGGAAACTTAACTTTACGCTTATTCTGCTTGTCCCCCCCAGCATTTTTATTGTTCTTGTCATTATTGTTGGCATTCTCATTTTTATTCCCACCCTTCTTATTATTGTTTTTACCCTTTTTTCTATTCCTTCTGGGTTGCTGGTTACCCTTCTGGTCGGACGATTGCACAGCAAGTACATTCACTATTTGGGCGGGCTGAGACGAATCCGTAGCTTGTCCCGAGGCAGATTGGTTGATTGAAAATTGAGAAACTTGTTTCACAACCAAACCTACATGTTTCTTACTTGCACTACCCACAATTCCATCGGCATGTGGTCCAGGTTTGACCTTGGGATCGAAACTATAATGAGGGGCATTAGGTATAATCTCATATAACAAACTAGACTGAGCATAGATCAAGTCTAGTTCCTGCGCCCTAAAGATGGCTTGTTCCTCATTCTGTACTCCGGATGTGGAAACATCCTTCGCGATATATGGAAATAAATATTTGAGGAACCACTCAAGGAGGAATTCCGGCGGTATAAAGGCTTTGATTAATCTTTTCCATCTACGACACTCCTGAATATGATCAGAAATATGGGTGGCTTTATCTTGCCGAAATGTCGACAAGAGTTTAGTACCAACATCATATCATACCAATAGATGGAAGTGATTAAGGAAAGTCATCGTAAGGTCGTCGAACAAAGTAAAGGCACCCCTAGGTAACTCTATATACCATTTCACCGCAGGCCCTGTAAGGGTGCGTTGAAATAGTCTCAAATGGACTGAGTCTTGATGCAATGAATTGGAAGAGCACCATAGGTGGAATTTTGTAACGTGTTCACTCGGATCCTCTCCTGGTTTGCTTTCGAACTTAGGTATGTCCGAAGGAAGCTTGGTAGGGACAGCCGGCCAAGCCGGGTCATGAGCCACAGGGTCGTTCATAAGTCTCGATAAGTCAGGTAAATTGAGTGTCGCGAGGAAAGGGAGCTTAGCATGATGAGGTCTAGGGACCGCTCCCTAGTTCATATAGGATTGATTACCACCATGACCTTGGCCATAGTGACCTCCTCCTGTATGACCCGTATAGGGTGGCGTGGAAGTCGCATAATGAGGTGGACCTTGACTAGTAGGAGCTACAAAGCCATAGTTAGGAGAGTAAGCAGGTTGTGAATACCCGCTTCCGTAAGGTGAAGAGACCTGTCCATACTGCGCCCCATAGTAGGGTCCATAGGTCACCGCTTGCGATGCCCCATGAGACACTCCATAGGTAGGAATATACATTCCGGAAGTAGGAATATACATACCGGAAGTAGGGATATATGTCGAGGAAGTAGCAACCTGACCTCTAGAAGCATGAACATAACCTCCTGAAACTACGGGTGGTATGTAGGATTGAGACACAACTGGTCTAGTAACCGTAGTACGGATCTGACTCGTAGCTACGTGCCGACTCGAAGGACCACGAGAGTAAGGTGGAGGGTTTGCATTTGAAGAAATCGGAAGCGAGGACGAAGGAATATCGGTAAGAAGATATGTGCTAATGCCTATCGTCACTCATCTAGAACCTGGTATCGCTATGGGATCACTAACTCTAGACCTAGAAGGTATATAAGATGTAGCTTCCACCGCTGGGATGGAAGGTGCAATGTGACTAGTACTCCCAAACCTCTCCGCAAGGTAAGGCATGGGAATTCCCCTAGGTATAGTGTTAGGGTCAAAGTCGGATTCGACATGAAATGTCAAATCATGCATAGGAAAACCAGTCGTAACATAACTACCATAGCTGGTGCTAGGAGGGTCAAAGTGAGTCTCAGCATCATCCGGCATTCCATACCGGTATCGGGTCAATGGAGAATCTGGCCTAGTATGAGTAGGTCTATCATGTAAAGATCCTATCTTGGAAATAACGGGACCGATCTCAGCTAGGTCAGGTGAGGGATCGTATGTAGGAGTAAATTCCCCATCGTCAATACGAATAGGAGGAGGTGGGTCAGGAATAGTCTCTGAATGATCCTCCATGGTGTGTGAATCAATGTGTGACACAGTCCGCCTGGACCATCTAGCCCCCTCTCCCAAAGGAGGAGGAGAAGTGGAAGGCATAAGTCCTGCTAACCGACGAGAATGGCGTGGAACCGCACCCGACTCCATAATGACTCAACAAAAACGAAAATACTCTCTATTTACGTCAACCCTAGGCCAACTAGCGTGCATAGAGCAATCACTATAAAATCTAAAGCCAATAGCAAGCAAACAAGGGCTGGAAAAGTGAGCTCCCGAATGTGGTCGGTATTTCTCACCTAGGAGAGGCTTGAGAGGCCCTTGTCACCACAAGCGGAGGTTCGAAACCAATTATTGTGGCCCTCAGCTTCAACGCGTAAAGCGACTATGCTGTCCGACCCCGACCTAGCCGAGACACATGCAGAATAACCTCTACACGTACCCCCTCGATATCCTAGGTAAGTTCACTAAGGTCACCTCAATATAATCAATGCTCAGGCAGACAGTCGCAGGCGGGATTGACCGTATGGGCAGGGTATCAAAGCCCGAAACTCCCGAAAGAGCCCCCAGATACGAATAGAATCCTGGCTATATCGCCGGTGCTACACATTTCTCAACCAGGGGTTATCCCAATCAACAACCACTCACACTGCCTAGTGCTTGACTCCCTTTTGAGAGGAGCTTCCTGAGAACGCTGGTTATACCAAGGATTTCACACACTTCCTGGACAGACACCTAGTTGTTGTCGTTTAGTGATCTTGGAGAATTAACTTACAATGAACTATTCCAAGATCTTAAAACCTAAGCTTGTTGGTGCACCCTAAAAAAGAAAAGAGTGTAATTCATTTTATTTAGCGTTGATTTTAGTTGGATTTATTACTCAAAAATAGGATATGGTCGTGCAACTAATGGTGTTATGACGCAACAAGAAGTAAAATGCACACCTAACAATCAATGCAAATGCATTGTGTCCATGAAAACAGGGTATGCGTACTACATGAATGCACAATTTCTTCTTCAAATGCTGAATGCAAATTTCCCTATATGAATTCCTAACTATTACTCCAAAGCAAATCTAGATCTAATGCAAGTACAATGCAAAATGCATAATGCAATGCATGATGATAAGCAAATATTTTTTGGATTTTTTGAAAATAAAGAGATACAAAAAGCAAAAGAATGACTCTAACCACCCCAGACTCTGCAAGCACACATAAACAACATTCCAGCAAAGAAATAAGGCAAAAGGACTCTAATGCACTAATCTCAAACAAAAAATCAAAGATTCCATGACAAGAACTTTCCTAAAAGAAAAAAAAAATTAGGCTAAAAAAACATTTCTAGTAAAAAATAGAGGTATTAATAGACTCAGGTAGTGCCAAAGGAGACTCAGCAACTAACAGCATTCACCCATCAATCCACTATCTTCCACAAAAAGGTAAAAACCAGGGTATACGTGACTATGCGCAATGAACCCACGTGTATACGCAGAAATCCCAGAGGAACCTGCGTGTATACGCGACTATAAGTGACAAACCCACGTACAGGAAGAAACAGATGCACAAATTCCAGGCAAACAGACAGGCTGAGACTAAATTCACACCAATCAGGCTCTACCAGGCATACATGCCCCCATACCCGACACAGAAACAAGAGAGAGAGAGAAATTCAAATACATTGAATGCCAAGAGATCAACCCCCAAAGGACAATTACTAGGAACTCCCCAGCGGAGTCGCCAATTCTGTTATGGAGAGAAATTCCTATGGCTTGGGGTACCACAACAGACAACTAGACTCCAGAAATCAATCTTTCGTAATATGCAATAGAAATAAAAACATCTAACACTAAAGGATCGAACCTCGTACCTTATTTTAGACGGTTAAAGTAGATCCCCGTTGAGCTTTCCAGCCTTCAGCTTGAATTGTTATAGCACGTCCTCAACAACAAGTAAACAATACAAGCATACTATATTTCATGGTGTTAGATCTATTCTAGCATATATAATCAATAATGTATAAGCATTTGACATATTCCAATGGATGCAACATTTATTCAAATACACATTACTGGATAGGAAAAGATATTTCTATTAATATGAATCAGAGATTACAAGTGACAACCTCTGATGGCACGTCTGCGAACTGGAGAAACTGAATCCCCCACTTGGGCCTCCACCACCTCAATCCTCCATCACTCTGATAGCAAGCTCACTAACAAAGGCAAGCTTGGGAAGAACACAACAGTGCTCCAAAGGGACAAAGGGATGCAAACTCAAGTATAGTTCTGGCAACAATGGACTATAGTTTCGATACTCTCAATTCTCTCTTATGCTTTCAATGTCTCAATGGCTCCTTATATAGCTTTTCAAAGTGATACTGAAAGGTCGAATCCGTGCGATCCCAAGGCATATGGAAGGCCAGGAGTCATATGAGTCAGATCCAAGTCAAGGAATGCTCCAAAGGATTTTGGATTATGCACACATCCCGATGTACGCGACTATAGAGGGAATATCCGTGTATGTACATGGTTATCGGGGAAAAGGCCGCGTATATCATTTTTCTAATGTTTTTAGGGATGGTCAATGATACATCAAAAGACAACAAATGGTCCATAGGGGCTAATGAGTCTGCAGCGGGACAGGGGAATGCCATACAATGTGTGATTCACCTAGTGTGGTGAAATCCGCTATAACACCATGCGAATAAGGGTAAGCTGAAGTTGAACATGGAAAGGATTCAACAATTTGTCAATCAATAGATGATAATCGACAACTAAAGCAAAGGAATCCACCAATGATGAAAATGAATCCTGAGGTACAAACATCAAAACTCTAGGTCTTCGTCATCAGGAAGTACTGAAACGGAACCATGTTGTGATAAGGAAGGCAATAGATCCTCCAACGGATCACAAGAGTGACTAGGAACTGGGCAAAAGAAGTGAGAGATAATAGATAACATATATAACAATGATGGGATCAGGCTATAGATCATACATTGGGTAGATTCCTTGAACAATGAGCACAACACAGAGATGACCCAAGGCAGCGGTTAACTTATAGATGGAACAACTAGACATATCTGTCATGTAGGAGACATGATCAGATTCCCCAGGTATAATGGACAAGAGGAGGAGTAAGAAACTCAAGGTAATAGCTGAACAAAAAAGTAATCACTGAAACATGGATATTAGAAAACAAAGAGTGCTATGTTCAAGGAGGACATGGTGCCATTACTGAAAACAAGAGAAAACTTCTTCCTTACCTTCCCTGTTAAATTTTAACGAGTCCAGGAAAGTAAACTCGGATCCCTCTTCATTTTTTAACAAGCTTGAAGAGATGGGAAAATAATGCTTGATTGTGTCACTAATTCGTGGATTTAATGAGCCCAAACTAGTACATGCTCAGCCGGTGTTTTCACATTTAGAGAGTCTGAAAACTCCAAAGAAGACTCCAGGGGGGTCCTTTTTCGTCCAATTTAGTCTCCTGAGGCTGAAAAAGTATAAAACATACCACAGAAGAACTCTCTTAACTTGCAAAGAAGAAAAGGTGAACATTTTTCGTACTTAGTCAGGGAGGTCTGAAAAAGGTTGAATTACCACCTACCCAACGCTCCTTCCAGAACAGCATAAAATAGCTTGAGTTTTACGAGTGTGAAGGAAAGCAAGATCACTCGGAAAGATCCATTTGGTTACGAGAAATGGGGCTTACAACAATAAACTCATTGCTTTGTTCTTAAGTGTTTAACGAGCATAAAAAAGACACAAAGTACACTCGGAATCTTTTTCATGTTTGGGTCCAGAGCACGAAAAAGAGAAAACTAAGCTCAAACCGGGTGTTCCTTTTCCATAAATTTAGTCCCTCAGGTTCGGAAAAGTGATAAACCTATACCTGAGAATACTCTTCTCAATTCAAAAGAAAAGAGAGTGATCCTTTCTCGTATTATTCTGCATGGTCTGAGAAAGAGATAACCTACCACCAATGCGGATGCCCGCTCACATATTCTTAACGAGCTTGAACGGACGAGTTAACTCGGCAGTCAAGTCTATTTTGAAGGATTCAGACTCTGGGCCTAAAGAAACTCCCTAAGGATGGGGAGTCCTATAAAGGAATAGCTTGTAAAAAGAGATTCAAAAGAAACTCTATTTGGCATGAAAAAAAGCTAAGAGGATACCCCTGAACCTGAAATAGATGTGGCATGAGTACCAAAGGATGACATAGGAATATAAGAAGGATACTTATGAAAAATGGTCATAGCCACGGAAAAACAATGGTAAAAAACAAGGGACTAATGGCTTAGAATACCATAGTCCGTGGCAAAATGTTGAATGCTAAGGTTAATGTGGATTGAATAAAGATGCCAAAATGTATTGGAAATGACAAAACCACCCTATTGGAGCAACAACACCTTGTAAGGATGAAAAACCTATTCCAAAGCACAAAGAAGTATGGTATTAGTTGATTGACATTTCAAACTATAGAAAAAGACCCACTTTAAGAAATATAATTTCTATAAATAGTTTGAAAATTAAAACAAAACTCACCATTTGAACTTTTGAGCCATAAAAAGCAAGTTTTACCCTCTACCTTTGTTCGATCATTGTGGACAATTGGAATGACGAAATCGTAATCTGCTAGTTGCAGGTAAGCCTACACCCTAAGCTCTTCATTTTGATCCAAGCAATTATTAAATTTGAGTCTGAATTCCATATTTAAAAACATCCTAAACTATAGCACGGTGCATCCGCGGGGTGCTGATATGGAAACTCGCGTATACACGTTCTATACGCGGGTTGCCTAACTAGACAGTCGCGTATAGTACGCGACTTGTCTAATTAGATAGTCATGTATGTTGCACAAAGGATAAAAGACTTAAGTATAGTCAAAATTTTTGAATTTTGGTATGGAAAAACTGAATCAAAATACTTGTTTTTGCTAGGTAAAAGATGGTTCTGGAATGGAGGGAAAGGGAGCACGAAATAATGGATCAAGCGGCACTCCAAAGCGCGCCCACCATACATGCATTGTGCACAAGCAGGCTGCTGAAATTATTTTGTACATCGCCCATGCGGTCCAATGTCTGCATACTTGAGTTCATGGTCAATTATTGGGATCATGAGTTGGGGATGTTCAACTTACAAGGTGAAACCTTAGAGCTTACCACTGAAGACATATATTTCATTACCGGGTTGTCACAACGAGGAGCGCCAGTGAACTTGGAGGGCACTAGCAGGGGCGGTGACCCCTTAAGTGTCCAAAACTATGTGGATGTGTTCTATACACTGGGTACTCAAAGAAAAGGAACTAGCATTCTGGTTGCATAAATCCAAGATTTTACTCTCCAGGTATTAGCTAGCACCATTGTGAGAATATCAGGATCCTCATCTTTACATTTGGCCACAAGGAACCAAATGAGGCTGGAAGTTGACTACTTTAGAGGTGCTCTCTATGATTGGTGCTCGGGAGTTTCCCCCATCATGAGGAGACAACTATCCGACTGCAAGAGGGGAAGGAAGAAAAACTTTGGCTATGCAAGCATATTAGTGGCCTTCTTCGAGAGAGAGTACCAGCACTGAGCCCTGCTATACCTCTACTGATCAGATCTCCACGTCAGCCGAGGCTGAGCAGGTGGGAAGACATCTTCCTCCATCAAGGAGGAGGAGACTTGGTACACAGCGTCTATGATATGATTTTTATACTTGGTGGGAACGGCAGCTACCGGCATTGGAGCAGTTTCCATATGTCAGGATGGACTTTCAAGGTGACCCTGACCTTATCCTCCGTCTAGGAGGAGCATGAGGAGATCTAGGTAAGTAATTTTTAATTTTTATCATTTTCAAATTTTTATGAATTTTAGAATGATATATAGATACATATGTACAAGTCTTAATCCTATTCATGTGTCAAAATGCAGATATTGGACCGGTCTGCCCTGAAGGAACCCTCGCATGTTTGTTCGTCCTGTCATGGGCGAGGATCCAATATTGATCAGGGTACTAGAGGGAAAGCTAGCCAGGATGACCCAATGTGTACCTACTATGTGGATTGAGCATATCCATACAGCCCTGCAGGAGTTTGTTGTGGGGGTTCCATCGGTTTGGCTAGGTCTTTTTAGACGAGTGGTTAGAGCAGTGCTCGTATACATAGATGCGGTGGAGGCTGTCGAAGCCGAGGAGGCCGAGGAAGATAGAGTGCAGAGGGATCATGGGGACCAAGGAGGTCCTAGTGACCAGGGCGGTCCAGCTTAGTTCTAGGACATTTTGATGGACTATTATCCACATTTTTGTACATTTTGTATATGATGGGATCTGAGGATCAGACTTTACCTATCTACAGACAGATATTTTACATATATATATATATTGGTGTTTTGTTTTTATATGTTTGTTGTACATTTTTATAAAATGTGTGTGAGATGCCAATCCAAAATGTAATTAGCATATGCATCAGTCAATGAATTTTGGTTTCGTGGAATATGATTGAAAGTAATAACCTCAAAATGTCTTTCCAATAAATGAATTTGCATGAACTAACGTAATAAGATAGGATTTCGTACCTGATAAGCTCAATTGAGCTGGGAAACCACCAACTGAGAATCCAAATAAACCTCAATTTGGGTGATGCCACGTGACAAAGCATCCCATAGGAGCTCAATTACATCCCTATACTCAACAACATTATTAGAAGCAGGACCTAGACAAGCGCCTCCCACGGCAACAAGCTGTCCTGAGGGAGAATAGATAACCCATGCTGCTGAGGCTAGGTTACAAGTGTGACAGCTGGCACCATCAGCGAATCCTAAATACCTTTCAGAAGACATTTGCAACAACCAATAGATAGTATAAAAAACAAAACCGACAACCTAATGTACATAAAAAATACATACAGTAAAAATACAAGAAAAAGTGCTAAGCCTAAGCATAGTACTTCTTCAAGTAGAGCCCATTTCTAGGCTCAGGTAGCTTGTTCCCATCGAAATAAACTAACTCATATGCGCCCTTACTTAATACCTTCGACACGACATAAGGTCCTAACCACATTGCCTTGAATTTTCCTACCCCCAAGGGTTCTTTGTCTTGCTCCCAAAGCAAGACAAGTTCCCCTTCAGAGAAAACCCTAGGTTTGACTGATTTATCATACTGTGTTTTGACCCTATTTTTATGAGCCTAATTAGTAGTCAACACATCTCTACGCCCTTCATCAAGGTATTCTAAATGTACCAGGCGTTCTTCAAGCTCATTCGTATCAGGTAACACATGAATGGCTATCTTTAAAGACAAGATTTCACATTCAATCGGAGTAACTGCTTCCACCCCATGAACGAGTTGGAAAGGGGAGAAACCTGTAGCAGTCTTTACGTTAGTTCGGTAGGCCCAAAGAGCAGGATATAACATGATATGCCAGTTAGAACAGGCTGCATCAATTGTACGTTTAAGGATAGTTTTTAAATTCTTGTTGACAGCCTCAACCTAACCATTTGCTTGCGGATAGTATGGAGAAGAATGTTCTTATCTAAATCCGAGTATGGTAGTCAGTTCCGTCATCATGTCATTTTGAAAATGATTGCCATGGTCAGTGACAATCACTTTGGGTATACCAAACCATGCTATAATCTGATTGAATACAAAGAAAGCTGATGTTTCCCCATCATCTTTAAAAATAGGCATTTCCTCTTCCCATTTCATAAAATAGTCAATAGCGACAATGATGTATTTATGCCCCCCAGCCAAGGCTGGGTTGCATGTCATGTAATCAATCCCCCATTTCATGAAGGGGTCTACCGAGACAACGGGAAATAACGGAGTAGGATGTGACCGCATCTTCCTTGTGTAAAGCTGACATGGATGGCAGTGCTTCACTGCTTCCACACAATATTTAAAGATGGTGGGCCAGAAATAACTGGCATGCAATATCTTCTGGGCCATTGCTAACCTAGATAAATGACCCCCACACGCTCCACTATGGGAATCATTCAGGACAATCTCCGCTTCCTCATGAGTAAGGCAACGACGCAAAACAGAATCTACCCCTCGTCAATATAATGTATCTCCTATGATGAGTAGTTCTTGGCATGAAGGTGTAACTTACGTCATTCCTCTCTTGAGGAAGCTGCAGGTTACTTCAAAGTCTGGAGATATATAAGAATATCTCCGTACCAAGGATCAAAGGTAGATATCAAGAAGATGTGCTCATCTGGGAATGAGTCATCCTCAACCACTACATCTTCTTTAGTAGGAAATTCTGCTATAAGTTCAACAAAAACTAAGGACTTCTTAGACTTAGCGAACTGGAAATCCAAGTCAAACTCTTGGAGAATGACTATCCATTTTTTAAAATTTCCCCCAAAAATCCGTCGAGATAAAACATATTGGAACGGATTCACATCTGCCACTACCGTGGTGGTACTCAGTAAAATGTAGTGATGTAACCTATACATAGCATAAACAGTTGCTAAGGCTAATTTCTCAACGTGGGAGTATCTAAGTTCAGGTCTAGCCAAAGCACGGCTAAGATAATAAACGGCATGCTCTACAAGCTTATCGTCCTCCTGGACTAGTACTACCCCAATGGTTGACTCCGACGTGGCCAAATATAATATAAAATCCCTAGAATAATCTGGTGGACGCGTAATAAGGGTGCTGACAGCAAAGCTTTTTTCAATGCCTCGAATGCAAGTTGTGCGGTTTCATCCCATACAAATGGGGTGTCCTGTTTGAGCAGGCGCATGAAACCCTTAGTGATATTGGCATAATTAACAATAAAACGTCGAAGGAAATTAGACTTTCCTTACAGGCTTTGAAGTTGCCTGAGAGAACGAGGAGGAGGCAGATTTACAATAGCCTCAACTTTCAAAGGATCCACCTGGATGCCTCTACTAGAGAATATAAATCCGAGTAATCTTCTTGACTCAACGCATAATACAAACTTGTGGGGATTCAAGTGGATTTTACAATATCTGCATCTGTCAAATATCAACCGTAAATGATCTGGATGTTGGATCCTCTTACGAGAATGAGCGGGTAGATCATCAAGGTATGGTTCGACAATGGCTTTAATTTCATTAAAAGCAAAGTTCATAGCATGTTGAAAGGTTGCCCCAGCATTTTTCAATCCAAAGGGAATTTTCTTGTACATGAAGGTACCCCAAGGACAATTGAAAGCCGTTTTATGTTGGTCTTCTGGTTTTATTTGAATTTGATTATATCCGGAGAAACCATCCATAAATGAAAAACACCTCACTTCCCGCACATGCATCTATGATCTGATCTATAAATGGTGTGGGATAGTTGTCCTTAGGATAGGCTTTATTGAGGTCTCTAAAGTCTATACAAACACGGATAGTCCCTTTCTTCTTATCAATAGGAACAAGGTTGGATACCCATTCAGTCAAAGCTATGGGATATATAAAACCAGCCTTCAACAGCTTTTCAACTTCAACTTTCACAGCTGCCGCTTTGCGTGGGTTCACGGGTCTTAATTTTTGTCGAACTGGCTTAGCATCAGGATATGTTTGGATTTCATGTTCAACAATCGATGGATATATGGCTAGCATCTCCTCATATGACTAGGCAAAGACATCGCGGAATTCCTTAAAAAGGGCAATATAGATAGAAATCTCCTCAGGAGAGTAGTTTGCACCTATATATATGTTTTCCATGACATTAGGGTTTATAGAGATGTTAATAGGTATAGTAGTGGAAATATTTTCCATATTCCCCTCGGCAAACATTCCTTCCCTAGGCAAAGGGTTGATAGGTATATCAACATCTTCTGACAGTCTCACGTGAAACTCTTGGTTTTCTACTCTTCTTAGTTCTGGAAGAAAATAGGATTGATGATGAAGATCCTCACAAATATTATCACGTCCACTCATGGATTCCAGAATAGCTTCATCGGAAGGTAAAACCATGTCTAAACAATCTATATAATGCGAAGAGTTTTCTGTCCATACGGGAAAATAGACTTCTTCCAGATCATCCGAGACTGTTAGAGGATCTGGAATGGGATCATTAGTGGCTTGATTGATAGCTTGATAAGCAACCTCCACTATCGATAGGGGTACTTCCGGTTCATGGGGGGTTGGGAGAACCCAAGGATCATTCCTATAGACAACCGTAGCGATGGAATTCCCCACACTAGTAGAACCAATATAATTAACCGAGGTGGGAAGATCAAATGTGCCCATCAATGATGTGTACATTCCAGCCCCCAAGCTTTGTGCAGTAGGTTTGACCTGATCAACCAATGGCACAATGGACTCATTAGATTCTAAACGACCTTTTCAGGTAAAATCAAGTTGGTCAATAGTAACCAAGTTTCCCTCATGTGGAAAAACCACTACACGAAAGATGGCCGACAAAATAGCGGACATCACATAAGTCCAGTTCCTTCCTAGAAGCAAATTGTAGTCCAAAGGAGCATCAATCACTTCTACTTCAACAAACACTGATTTGCCTGCCAACTTAATTTCAAAAGCCGACAGGATACCATGCAGATGGAAAAGGATCTTCCATTAAAAGCAGTAAGCAAAATGTTTGATGGGACCAGGTCTGGGGATCCAAGAGCTTTCCAATAGGTCAAGGACATAACACATGTAGAGGCCCCCTCATCAACAAATTCCATTCCAATGGTCTTACCACCATGGACGACATCTATTGATAGGGCTACATGGTAAGGCAGGTGAATTTTAACATCAGATAAATGAAATTTTGCCATGAGACTCGAAGAGTCCATGCTACCTAAAGCTGCTAAGAGGGCATCCCGCTGAGCAGGACAACTCTATAACACCTATAAAGCTGAAATTGCACACGGGGTTTGAGCTAAATCTTCAACCACGGAGTAGTTCAAAGTATCCCTATCATTAGGGTTATGCAAGGTCTTCTTGAAGACACCTTTCGGTATCTTCGGCATAATTTTAGCAAGCTTCTCTATTATGAGAGGGTTCGAAGTTTCACCTACATATTTACCCTTCTCAAGAGTCTCTTTCTCATAATTTTTGTTCCTTGTCTGCAACAAAGTCGAAGATTGAACCATGTTGATATAGTTTGGGTCAGGGGCAGTTTGAGTGCCCCCTGCTACGTTAGAAGCTGAAGCAGAGTTATGTCCTTGGGGAAAAGGATCCTTCAGGACAGCCGGTTGTTGAGCTTTAAGCAGCTTCTGGGCTTGATCCATAAGGGAACAAAGGTGAGTAAGGTGGTCCTCTTGGCACAACTTACAAGGGAACTTGACCTTCTTCTTTTCTTTTTTGCCCCCATCAGCATTGTTCACAGGATTTTTCTTGTTTTGATTTCCCTCTCCCTTCTTTCCTTTCTTTTTCTTCCCGCTGGGCTACTGATTTCCCTTCTGAGAGGCTTGTGCAAAAGCATTTGCACTCCAGGGGGAGGGGGCATCCTTTGCTTCCTCCGCCGTAGACTGTTTGACAGACAACTCATGAAGTTGCTTAGTCAAATATTCTATGGTGGGAGAGTTAATGGATCCAAACACACCATCGGCATGGGGTCCAGGCTTAAGATTCTCCGCATCGTGCGAAGGCCTCGGTGCCTCAAGGATAATCTCATATAAGATCCCAGATTGTGAATAAATCAAATCCAACTGTTGGGCCCTGAGAATGGCTTCTTCTTCATTCATCACTCCTGAGGTGGATACGTCCTTATATATGTATGGCAATAGAGATTTAAGGAACCACTCTAAAAGGAACTCAGGAGGGATAGTGGATTTTATAAGGCTCTTTCGCCTCCTCCACTCTTGTATGTGATCCGAGATGTGGGTAGCCTTGTTTTGCCTAAAAGTAGACAACAAGTCCGTTCCAAAATCATATCGGATCGGAAGCTGAAAGTGGCTAAGAAATGCACTAGCCAAGTCCCAGAAACTACTGAAAGCAACAGAAGGCAATTCAATATACCATTTTTCCATGGTACCTATCAAGGTCCTCTAGAACAGCCTCAACCGAACTGAATCTTCATTCAACGAATTTGAAGAACACCATAAATGGAATGTGGTGGCATGAGCCCTAGGATCTTCACCAGTTTTTCCTTCGAACTTAGGGATGTCCGATGGCAATTTGGTGGGAACAGGTGGCCACAAAGGGTCATGCCTCACTGGGTCATTCATCAATTTTGACAAATTTGGCAAGTTTAAAGTTGCCAGGAATGGAAGTTTGGGTCGAATCGGGGAAATAAATGTGCCAACTTGGGGATTAGAGGGACCTGCCCCCGAATGCCCATGGGTAAAAGTGGGGTTGCCCCCTGCCACCGGTTGCGAAGTGGGAAGATGTATATATATATATATATATATATATAAGAAGTAAACATTAAAAAATAAAAAGAAGATTTTTCTAGTAAAAGTATTTTTTTCAAAAAAAAATATCATTTTATATTTGAAAATAACAAAAAAGAGAAATCTTAAGTGCAATGGAACATATCACATCATATTTTTAGTATAAAATTTATTATTTTATTTTAAAAATAGTCATGAAAATCAATATTAAACATAGTTTTATTAACAAACTATAAAAACCCCACACAACTTAAAAATTGGATACATATAATGTTCCAAATTTTTCAAATAAATTACTAGTTGATAACTAAAAATATCTTTATCACTATCCAATATGATATTAGATCCAATCCTAAGTAGACTATATGAAAGGCTCTTGCCAATATCAAATGAGAACACATTAATGATTTCTTCAAGCCTTAGGTATCCCAGTTCCTTCTTTACAGGTTTCTTGGACCAATTAGTAGCTTCTATAGTTAATTCATTGTAGATTTGAGTGAATATGATCACTTCAACCTATTTGTAGTTTTATTTAATATAAACAACCAAACTTTATAAGTTCACATTGTTTATTTGTTTTTCATGAGACATCCAACTAACCATTAACCTAGAGTCACCAAAAAATGGGCTCTACAACTTCCTTTATATTAAGCTATTATTGTTGTATCTTCTACCTAAGTGAGCCTTGAACCTAAAATAATTCAGCTCCTAAAGAAAAAAAATTCCTTTTTGGCCATATGTGTTTTCAATCCGCTAGTATGCTTCATAAAAGATTCCCAAGGGATTGCTTAATCGATAAGTAGTTCAACAACTTGTTGAGGAACCCTATTGTGTACTTAATATTTTAATAGTTGAAAAATATCAATGATATGATATATGACTTAAAGTGTAGGTATGTTTCTATCATTGGGGGTTCACTAGCAAGGACATATCATACAACATCCATTCATATTGAGGGTTTGAATACTCCTAAAAACCTCAAAAACATATTGCATCATATTAAGGGGTCAAGGGAGGATTTTTAATTTGACATAGTAATATAAATATTGGGGGTTATTTTATTTGGGTGGGCCAAGGAATAACCTCCAAATAATGGGATGGATTCATACCTCCAAATCATGGGCTCAATTCATACCTCCAAATCATGTGTTGGATTCATAGTATTCCTAGTTTCTTCTAAGAAATAAATTACAAATCACGGGCTAGATTCATACCTCCAAATCATGGGATGGATTCATATTAGTCCTAACTTCTACTAATGAATAACATCCAAATCACAGGTTAGATTTATACCTCCAAATCACTGAACTTATAAAGTCTTTTTTTTTAGAATAACTTTTTAGGTTGGGGTTTAGGTGGTTATTAATATTCAATCAAACCTTGCTCCACGACAACTAAGAAAAGAGAGATCAATCTTATATTGGTTAAGTACATAATATAACAAATAATCTATTTGTATAAGGTAGCATCAACTAATTCTAAATCATCGTCACTTAATAACTTCAAACTTGTTGTCATCGGAGTAGTCATAGCCTCGCAATCTATCATTCCAAATACTTTTAGGATTTCTACTGCATATTTTCCTTGGTTTAGAAAAATATCGTCTGGATACTGCCATACCTAAATACCTAGAAAGTAATGCGTCATTCCAAGGTCTTTCATATCAAACTTTGCAGCAAGCTTCTTCTTATATTCGATGATGGGCTTATATTTTCTTGATAGGAACAAATCATCTACATATAGTAATAATATCATAATCCCATCATCCTCAATCTTATAGTAGAGGTTGGAGTTTGCTTTACTTTAGGTAAATCCTAAGCTCATTACAAATCCATCGATCCTTCCATACCATGCTTTGGGTGCATGCTTTAACCCATGTAATTCCTTCTTTGTTCTACATACATGGGTTTTCCTATCACTAGTCTTGAACCATTGGAGTTGTTTGATATATACCTCTTCTTCAATCAAAACATTTAGAAAGGATGTCTTCACATCCATTTGATGCAGCTTCCACTTCATAATGGATTCCAAGGCAAGGATGGTTCTGATTGAGGTGTACCTAGCTACTCATGCAAAGGTCTCCTCATAGTCGATTCCCTGTTTCTGAGAGAATCCTCGAGTTACAAATCTTGCCTTGTACTTTTCTATACTACCATCTACTAAGTGTTGAGTTTTGAATATCCATTTCAAAGATACCAACAATTTGTCTTTCAGACTTGGTACTACTTCCCACACCTCACTCTTTATAACATATTAGTATTCATCAACCATTGCGCCATCCAACTACTTATATTTTATTGTTTCTTCAAAGCATATCGATTCTTTATCAACTAGATCACACATCAAATCCATATAACTAGTGTATGGCTTTGGCTTCTTTCTTTCTCAGATGATTCCTTCTAGGGAACCATGTCTTTTTGCTTCTTCGATTACTTCCCAAGTCTAGGAAGGTTTTCTCTTCCAAGAAATCATTTCACTGGGTTATTATTTAGGTAACTAAGGTTCTGTAATATCATGATCCCCAAGAATTTGAACTTCTTCTTCGTTCCTAAATAGATTAGGACTTTCAGTATCTTTGGGAGTTTCATGCTCCTATTCATATTACTTATCTTTATTTGACTTCCTGGAGGTTGTATCTTCATCAAATGTGACATCTCTGCTAAGTTCAATTTGATAGTATCCTGGGATATAGATTCGATAAGCTTTTGATTTCTCACTATATCCTACGAACAATCTCTTCTTTCATGAAGGATCTAACTTTGATCTTTTCTCCTTGCGAATGTTTATGTATACAGGACAACCAAATATCTTTAGGTGACTTACTTCAGGCTTTTCTCCAGAAAACATTTCTTGTGTATTTTTGTTCCCAAGGGCACTATGGGATATTCTATTCTGTACATATATTGTTGTTCAGGATGCTTCTTCCCATGGGTACATCGGTAGATCTTGATCATCTATCATAGATTTCACATATTCCATGATAGATGTATTATTTCTTTCTTCTGCACCATTTTTTGTGCATTATAGGGAATGGTGAGCTCCCTCTTAATCCCAACGTCTTTGCATAATTCATTTAATTCATTTGATGTGAACGGTCCTCCATTATCTGACCTCAATATCTTTATTTTCTTTTCAGATATTTTTTCTACTAGGGCCTTAAATTACTTAAATATTTCAAACACTTCATCCTTCTTTTTCAAGAGGTATATCCAAGTCTTGCAGGAGTAGTCATCAATAAAAGAAGGATAGTAAACATACTCGCTTAATGAAGTGGTTTGCATTGGCCTACATATGTCTGAATGGATAATATTAAGATCCCTTGTTCTTTATCATCATTGTTTGGATAATTATTCTTAGTATTATTTCCTTGTGTACATCCTTTGCACACTCTTTCATGTTCAATCTGAATTTCTGGTAGATTAGTCACAACCTTGCTTACAAATGGTAGAGCTTTGTAGTGAATATGAGAAATCCTTCTGTGCCATAGCTCACATGGGTTTATCATACGAGTTTCTAATGTTGAATCTGCATGTCCCTTCAATTTGTAGATTCATCTTTCTTCAACTCCAATTTCTATTGCATCATCTATGGTTTTACCTTTTTCCCATATGAGAACTTTTCCATCCACAAAGAAAACTCTAAATCATTTATTGTCTAAGGCTGAAATAGAAAGAAGATTCTTCTTTTTTCCTGGGACATACATGACATCTTTCATCTTCATAGGATTTCCAGACTCCAAAGTATAGGATGCTTCTCATATTCCGTTGATGGGGTATTGGGAATCATATTTAAGCATTACTTTGTGTGGAGATTCCATTTGTACAAAACATGAGAGTGAGTCCTCATAACCTCTCATGTGTTTGGCTGAACCACTATCTACTAGCAAGGTGTCATTTCCTGTTGAGACTGATTCTGTTAGAGAAGAGATCAATACATATTATTCACTAGAGTCCTCATCCTTATTTTCTTCTTCTTCAACTTCTTGATCATTATATTCAGCAACATGATCCTCAAATCATTTCATATCTTTTACTCTTTATGCTTTCATGGGACAGTTGATGGAAAGTGAGCATTCAAAGTTTGAGAAGTATGTCATGGACCTCTTAAAACCTTCAGTCTTATGAGGAGGGTCATGACTCTTCCTTTTTCCTTTGGTATGATTTTGTCAAGGCTTGATCCTCATTCTCATTTAGCTTTACTTCTCTAGCTACTATCCTTTCTTCTTCTTGAATACATTGTTCCCATAAATTTCAAAATTTTGATAGTTTCCTTCTTGAACAGATTGCTCAGATAAAGGATTCCCAATATCTTGGCAGACCATTTAAGGTTGTCATCACAAATTATTCTTCTTAAACCATATCATTAATGGCTTCTAACTAATCCTTTATTTGAGCTACTATTGTAAAGTAAGACTGCATGGTCTCTGAATTTTTAGCTCTTAAACTTTTTAGTTGATTCCTTGAGGTCATCTTCCTATTAATGTTTCTTCCTTCAAATAAACTAGATAGAGCATCAAACATTTCTTTTGGAGCTCCCTTAAGGATACTTGAGGAATCAATCTATCTTTTATGGAGTCAGCTATTATCATATCCTTGTTATACGTGGGCTTGTCTTTAGCTTCTTTTGGTTCTAACACTTCCTCCTTTACAAATATATCTAGATCATTCTCTTGTACAATGAGAATAATCCTTTACTTCCATTCTCTGAAGTTTTCAGCACCTTCAATATTTTCATATATCTTGGTATTCTTTGTCATTTTAATAGATTGATAACTTCAAATGGAATAAAGAGGAATAATAATTACTTGAAGAAAGCAACTTCTAGTTGACCTCCTTCTGGATGACCTAGGGTTTGATGTGAAAACCCTAGTTTTTCAACTGGGATTATTGGAAAAGATGAGTGATAGAGAAGATGTGCCTCCCTAGGGAGAGGTAGACTGTATCTTTATTTTTCTGAGATTGATTATGGAATCTCAGGAAAATAGAGGCCCTAGTTTGTCCTGACAATAGTAAATAGTCCAAAATGGAAACTTCTCATAATTTATCTATGTCTTCATAGAAATATGTGTTCTTTAAGGGCAAGTTGAGAGAGCACTCTTTTTTGGTTGATCTGCTGAGGTATTTTTTCAGAGTAACAAACCCTAAATGTGCAGTGCTTCCTTTCAGCGTGGCTCGAATACCATGTTAAGTTTTCTTAATTTGTTTAGATGATATCTTAAAACAAATTTTCACTAGTAAGATCATTGAAATAACAACAAACACAAAAACATAATAACATAATAATACAAATATTTTCCTCGAGGAAACCACAAGGGAGAAAACCATGCAAAACTTCCTCAGTATAGAACTCAACCAGAGTAGTGTAAAACCAAGAAAAATTCTTCTTTCTTCTTTCTGGCGCACTAATATTTATCTCTCTTACAAAACAACTTGAGTGAGTGAGTACAAATCAAGGGGAGTGCCTCCCTATTGATATTATTCAGTTGACTTAACCTCTAAACTAATAGGGATGACTTGTCTAACTGATTGGGATGACTTGTCTAGCAAGATACCAAAAATAACATTTACTATATTGTCACCTGGATACTATTGACCCAACTTACATTCGGAGGTTTACATTGACTCTTTCAATGACTCTTACAAGACCAAACCCATGTCTCGAAGGAGGAACATATTCAATACAATACTTTAACATCTATGACATGTTTCATCACCAAACCTTTAGTGATTATTATCTTCAACAAATTTGTATTATGAGCAGTACAAAATAATCCCTACAACATTCAAAAACCATCAGAAGTATAGAAACAATGTTAAACCTATTCAATATATAGATGACCAAGTAACTAATTATAGACATTATCAAATAGATAGTGCATTAAATGTGTTATCCGTCAGATATTTGAAAATTTTAAATTTCAGTCATATAGCTTTCAATTCTTGAATTTTATTTAGATATCTGATGATATAGGGAATTATAAAAATAAAAAATAAAAAATACAGTTTTCATCCAACTTTTTTCTTCAATTTTCATATATTTTTGGATTCCAACATCATATTTTCCTCCTATATCTTTTAATGCCTCTCACGAGGGATGTTTTTAATTCATATTCCCGTGGTTCACAAGGGAAATCACCATATCAATGCCACTCCGAGGACACATTTATTGGGTCATATAGACTAGGATACCCCTTGCTTTATTGACTCTCTCCCCTTAAATATAGTGTTAATCATTTCCCCTCCTCTTCATGCAAAAGAGGATCACAGTTGTTTACTCCTCCATAAGGGAATATCCCACTTTATTATCCCCCATTAATAGGAAGTCACATTACATCTTCAAATTCCCCTAGAAGACAAATATTACTGCCACATATTCCAAGGTTTCCCCCTCAAGGAAAGAACATTCATAATAACATGGCGGCCCTTAATCCAAACCTACCATTCATGGAAAATTTGAACCCGCCTGACCTAGGAAAACTAGTTAATGATCCCTTAGCTCATGATTCCAATTGGATAGATGATATAGATGGGTATAGGTGGCCACCCACATGTTTGACTCGCTCAATACAATTTTCCATTTTGAAAATTTTCTTGTAATTTGTATGGTTTTTCAGGTTCCAAAATTTTTGGGTCGTTTTGAGGACCCAAATGACATTTTTTGGAGATTCATGGGGCCAACAATTATTTTATGACACCACATGAAAGTTGCAAATCTTTTATAGACATTTCCAACGAGATATCGAGTGCCACAAACGTAGATCGTATGAAAAAATTATGACCCCGAGAAGTTGATTGTTCAATTAACCACCTTGGGAGACAAACTTTATGGTGATTCATCTCCTAGGGTTAGGTTTAGGGTTTTTGCCTCTCCAAGGGTTTATGATAAAGGATCCTTCAGACTCCTTTTTTATTCAACTTTTCACAAGTCAGCGTAGCCACCACATCTCTTATCAGAGATACTGCTACCACCATTCTAGTTGCCTTTGTTTTACAATTTGTTCAGTTTCATTCATTTAATAGAATCTAAGTTTAAGTTGTATCACTATGTTTATCATCATATATATGTGTATCTGACTATATGTATATGTATATGTACATATATATACACATAAATATACATATATATATATACACACACACACACACACACACACACACACACACACACACACACATATATATATATATATATATATATGTATGTATGTATGTATGTATGTATGTATGTATGTATGTATGTATGTATGTGATATTTAATTTTGTTCTCACATAAATCTGGATTAGTGATATTCGAGCCTTTTTCTCTTGTGGTTTCTCACTACATGCCCCTGATGAGATCTAAATATCGAGAGTTGGGTCTCAAACTAGTTGAGATTTGGAAAAATACCTCTCGTCGTCCCAATATTCCTCACATGGAGGGAGAATAAAAGAGAGATGACGGAGTGGGAGCTTCTATTAAACTGTTGCTTGAGGAATCCCTTACGCAACAAAAGAATGAGATGATGGATAAATTCACCCATATTCTTCGAAGAATTCCAACATCGGCGGATGCACCTTCAACGAGCAGTCGTTACAGTGGTGGAACTTCCTTCAATATACAAGTTAACTTCGAGATCCCCTTATTTTTACTAAAATAAAGATGCAGATGCTTTTGAAAAATGGTTGATTTTGTCAGAGGGTTACTTCTGTGTTAAAAAAGTTTCCAACTTTGAAAAGATCACCTTCGCACTCCTTAAGTCCCTCCCACATATTGAAGACTAGTGGGATGGGTATTTCGAGAGGCATTCAAGGGACGGATCTGAAATATTCAATACAAAACCCACTTGGTCATGTTTTGTTGACGTCGTCAAAAAAGAATTCTACCCTTTTGAAAACTATGATGACCAATTCACAACCCCAAGGACAAAAAAATGGCAGCTAAAGTCCTCACAACCATTTCAAGCTGTAGGAAAAGAAGGGTAATGTGAAATCGAAGAAGGACACTGGAAAGTGGTTCCAATTCCAAAAACTACCACGGCACTACACTGATGCAATAGAGGAAATGAACTCAAAATGGGCCTCCTAAGGAAAATAATAAAATAATAGTTAAAATAATATTTATTAATTTTGGAGGAAGAAATGAAAAAAACTACTTTTTTTTGTTATTTTCGACATATCTCCTTGTGTTTTTACTCAAATTTTGATCGTGAGATATCATTGGATGCAGAATTAGATTCTGCATCCAACGAGTACCCACACTGTATAATTTTGATGGACCCCACTACCCCAAAACAAGAAACACCTGAAAAAATGTGATGATGACATTTGAGTAAAAACACAGGGAGATATGTCGAAAATACGAACAAAAAAAGTAGTTTTTTTATGATACCTATCCCCAAATTTATATTAAAAAATTGTTTAAGACCTATACGGTATTTAAAATTTAAATCAATTTCATTGGCTAACACATGATGACATGGAATTTGAATTAGGGTTGAAAGGCCCATTTTCAGCTGAAATTTCCTCTATTGAATGTTTCTCAAAACAATCATTCTTGGTTGAGACAAAATCCCTTGATCTAGACTTTGACTCAGACACTAATGCAGAAAAAGAAAGGGGAAAATACATCATTTACGGGGAACCTAGTGCCACCATTACAACCACAAATATACAACCATAAGAGTCATAGGAACCAAAGGAAGGGGAGCACCTCTTCCATTCATAACCATGTGTGCACAGGACTCTACTACATTTCATTGTTGATAGTGGTAGTTAGAAGAACCTCATTTCAGTCGAGGTCATCAAAATATTGAAGCTTCTGATGGTTTCACATCCCCATTCCTACAACATTGGTTGGCTGAGCGAGGGACGATACATCTACGTCAGTCAACAGTGCCTCCACTCCTACATCATTAATCCCTTAAAAGATGCGGTAA